>VDFB02164663.1:0-16237 GCA_007258455.2 Sequoia sempervirens | reverse complement strand
AACTTGAAGGATATGGAGATCAAACTACTTAAAGTTAAAGGAGATGTAGAGCTAATTGTTAAACAAATCAGGGAACAATTTCAAGTTAGAAAGAATCATCTTCAATCTTACACGTAGAGGGTGTGGAATGCTATCAAGTTGTTTGATGCATTTAACATCAAATATATTCCAAGGATAGACAATAGCAAATTTGATGCTCTCATAGTATTAGCTGCTCCTTTCATGCCAAATTCTAACTTTCATCAGAATTCATTTGTTGTTGAGCTGATCTATAGGCCAACTATACTAGATAATTTGGACAATTAGCAAGTCTTTGATGATGATGATGATGATGATATTGAATAATTTCTCATCATGGGAGACAACTATAAATAATTTCTCTTTGAAGGAAGTTCTACTCCTTTCAGAGAGTCAATTATAGAAGACTTTGAAGCTACAGACTCCAATATCATACAACTAAAAGGAAATCAAATTCCCAAGGGTTTTGTATCTTTAGAAGGTATTTTTGACAGGAATGATAGATACATCCAAGATTAGAAGATGTCAGGTGTTAATACTTCTGTAGAATACAGTCAAGTCAACATAGGTACTAAAGACAAGCCTCGATTTGTAAATGTAGGCAAGTGTTTCACTCCAAAAGAAGCTGAGAAGTCTGTTGTGTTGATCAGAATGGTTTTTCTGGTTACAATCATATTGCAGTGGCAGAGGAGGACCAGATTAAGATAGCTTTCACCACACTGTGGGGAACATTTTCTTATGAAAGGATTCCTTTCGGCCTTATCAATGTTGATGCGACATTTCAAAGGGCCGTGGATTTGGTGTTTGGGGACCTCAAGGAAAAAATCATAGTCATCTACCTTGATGACTTAACCATTTTTTTAGATAAATGAGAAGATCACTTTTCACACCTTGTGAATGTGTTCAAGAGATGCAAGTATCATAAGATATCATTGAATCCCAAGAAGACCATCTTTCTGATGATAGAGGGAAAACTACTTGGCCACATCATTTCCAAAGAGGGGACCAAAATTGACCCAAATCAAGTGAATTAAATTAGAAACCTATCTCTTCCAACAAACAAAATGCAAGTGCACTCCTTTTTCAGTAAAGTCAACTTTATCCAAAGGTTTGTACTAGATTTCTTAGAGCCGACCAAGGAGATTTCAGCAATGATGAAAAAGACATCCATTTTCATGTGGACAGTAGAAGGAAAATAGGCCTTTATTAAAATCAAAGAAGCTATTGCTAACACTCTAATGTTGGTTTAGCCTAACTTTCAAAAGGATTTTATCCGCTATTTTTATGCATCAGAACACATGTTGTCTGCTATATTGACACAAAAGCTCAGTGATGAAGGAGAATCTCCAATTGCTTTCATGAGCACCAATTTTAAAGATAGTGAATCACGCTATTCTCAAATTGAGAAGAATTCATATGCTATCATCAGAGCTATCAATAATTTCAAATTCTACCTCTTAAATTCTCATACAACAGTGTTTATGACTGACCCAATAGTTAAAAGTGTTCTAACTCAACAGGAGATGGGCACAAAAAGAGGGAACTGGATCATAAATGTTCAAAAGTGTTGGCATTTCAATTACCACCTCTTGAGTGCTTATTGGAAACATACAGCTATTGCAAGTTTTAGTAATAGCTTCTTTGTTATTTAAAGAGGAAAAGTCCCTCTTTGTTGATTTCAGATGTAAAAAGCAAACTACCCTATCTTTTTACACATCTGCAGGAGACAAGGGTGCATAAACAAAATGCGTCGTAGCTAAGGTTTTTCTCTGGTTTCTACAAATCCTAACTATGACTAAACTAGCTTTTAATCTATCCTCTCTCCTCAAGAAAAATAGAGCACGAGGGAATAGGAGTGGAATGAAGGGGTTGGATTATTTGGTCTGACCGTCTTTCCAGAATACGACCGAGGCTCTGAACTCTCAAACTTATGCTAGAATAAGGCTTTATGCAAATAACCACTCTCACAGTAAGATCACAAACTTTCCAAGGAGGAGGAACCCCTATCCTAGGAATAGGCCAGGAAATAGCTTACTAGAAACAAAAAAATATGATGATTCGACTAACAGAATTGCTAAGTGTTATACCTTGCATAACCACCCCATTTTGTGTTGGAATTGTTAGCTCTCAAAAACGTAGGTGAAATGCCTCAAGAGGTTGCCAATCTCTTGATACATTTTAGGGTAACATAAAAGGTAAAATTAATTAAACCTTATACTCTTTAGGTGCTGCTAAACCTAGGCGGGTGTGCCTATTTGAGTTGGGCAGACTTGACTTATGATTATCTTTCTTGCAGTGATTTCTCCACAATGGCAGATGGAAGTGAACAAATAAAATCAAATTCAGTATAAATCATATAGCAATCTTTTAATCTAAATCCTAATATGTTCAGGTAACAGATGTAAAGAAAATGAATGAATCCAAATGGTGAGATGCAGAGTCAAATGAAATCAAGATGAGCAACATTTCCTGGTAGAAACTCAAATTGTTTGGCATATGTTTTGTTTACAACTTGTATAAACATGCAAGACTATGATTACTAAGCTCTTCTTAATGATCTAGATGAATTTCTTTGATTACTGTGATCAACCAAAAGGATTTAATCTTTGCTTGAAAGAACCAATCAATTAACCACACAGATACAACAAATGTGCACTGATAAACTGAATATAAACTTATTATATCAATTTAAACAACCAATAAGCATCAATCTTGGAGATAGCTTAGCAATACTTTCAATAAATTCAACAAACAATTGACACCAAAGATATGCAGCAACATCAACTAATTTTCATAAATACCTCCATTTTGAAATCATGCAATCATAGTCTCTGATTTGAGAATTTTATTCTACTATATCCATCTCTAATTTACCTATTGTATATCGAATATCTAACAACTCATTATGATCATTCACAATTGGGAATGGATATTTATACACCAGCATCATAAAAAACACATCACCTCTCACTCACATGTCGACTAGCCAATGTATTCGGGCATTCACATGTCGGCCAAATCCCATGTCGGCCAACAATTTGAGTTTTTTTTTAATCATCAGCAAACATTCGCCATGACATCCCTATAGTTATACTGATCCAATATATCGCCATCTATCATCCCTTTGGTCTTCTGTGTTTCGCTGTAGCATTCTTTTATCGGGGAGACATCCGAGATGTGCCCTTTTGTCTCACTCGCTTTCGCCGTGACCCTATGATGTCGGGGAGATGTCATACATATTACATTATGTTTCATCGAGATATAACTTGAGTCCATGTGGGTCACTATGACCTATCAGAATCGAGGAGACAACTCATAGAACACCCTTTGTTTTACCGAAAGCCCTCATGATACATTCTTGTCACCTTGGCAATACCATCCTCACACTGACAATCCTTTTGTGTTTTATCAGTGAGACCCACTGCACTCACCAAGACCATACTCCGAAGTCACATTAGTCTTACCGAGATATTCCTTCCATCTTGTGTGTCGCCAAGACAATTCATAGTCGAGGAGATATCATATCGGTCACCTTGTGTCTTATCGAAAATCTCCTTAAGTTCACCCTTGATCGCCCAGACATAATCATTCTCTCATCGATGCAACAGTACTTCGACGTGACATATTAGATCGGCAAGACTGTATAGCTTCACACCGAAAACCCTTGAAAAAATCCACTTTATGTTTTGTCGGCGAGACTGGACGGGTTCGTTGAGACTTTACTTTGAAGCACATGAGTCTTACCGAGGTGCATATATTTATTATTGGTCAGCAAGACACAACAGATTCGCTAAGACCTCACTCTGATGCATATTAATCATACCAAGATGTACTTTTTTGTTGCTGGTCGATAAGACAAAAATATCTCGCTAAGACCACATGCCGAATACTTTAACTCTTACCGATATGCATATCCCTCTGCTGTCGGTCGGTGAGACAATATGATTTCGTTATGAATTCACATTGAATACTATTTGTTTGGCCGAAGTGATCCTTCAATGTGCTGGTCAATGAGACATGAAGCGTTCGGCGAGACTATATAATCTCACATCGATGAAAAAGCTTCTCACTGATTTTCAATCACCAGTCGACAAGACAATAAGATTTTGCTATGACCCCATTCTGATGATTTCTCTTGCCGATAGGAATTCCAATCAGGACACCGTGAGAAGTCCCGCCATAATCGGGACCAACCTAGATGGATTTTATGGGACTACATGGCAAAATATGGTGAAAATATGCTCATGGTAGAACATATATGGAAACTTAGGGGTATGAACAACATGTAAAAGCATCAGAATTTTACAGTTCCAATAGGAATAAAAATGGGTCCCCCTTTTTTTGTCTTTTGTTTTGGTTATCTTTGGTTGTGTGGTTGGGTCTTAGGAGTAAAAACTACTCCTAAGGCTATTTTTCTGTTCTACCAGAGGCGGGTCCGGAACCAAACCTTGACATGAAACTATTTTAAGGTTTCCAATTCGAATATGGTTCCGACTCTGACTCTACCTTTTCCTTTTCCCTTCTCTGTTTGTTGGTTGTTCTTGACTAACATTTTTGTTAGTCTGTTCCTTTGTTTCATGCATTGTTTTCCTTGTGTTTTGTTTGTTCGTTCCCACGGTATCAAAACCGGGGTTGGAAATGAAATGGGAAGTTTTTAAGTTTTCATTTTTCTCTAGTCCCGAATCTCGGCCTTTTCCTTATCGCTTTCTTGTCGTTTGGGCCAAGTCCGGTGTTCGCTCCAGTCCCACTTCCCTTGTTCATGTATTGTTCTTTGATTTTGGTCAGGACTAGATCTGGACCTAGAATGGAGCTTGGAACTTTGTGAAGGTTCCATTTCGGTTTTGTCTCTGCCCCTATCCTCTTGTTTTCGGTCGGTCCTTTTCTCGGGTCCAGAACTGGGGTTGGAAACAAAATAGGGAACTTTTTGTAATTTCTTCATCTTGTTTCTGACCTGGCTCTGTGTCTGCCTTACCTTTTGATGTTCTCTTGACTTGACTTAACTATCTAATTGCGTTGTTGGCTTCGTCCCCGATGAACTGAATTTATGGCATTAAATGCAGCCAATTTGCATGCGCGAATTATAGATTAAAGGTTTAATTATGCTTAAACCGCCTCATTATTATTATCATGAGAATTGTTTAAGCAAATTATGGCCAGGGAACTCTAGAGAGAATTGATTTGATCATGGGGGAAAATTGTGGAGCGAATCTTGGCAAATTTTTGGTCAAATCCTTAGTGGCGTTTTGAGGTAGGTTTCTTTTTCCTTTTCTTTCTTCTGTTTTGTTCTTTCGTTTGTGTTGTTTTAGGGTATTTGCATGGAGGGTTTATTCTATGAATTTGTTTGCTTGTTTCTTGTTTTTCTCTCTTCTTTCATTTTGTCTACTTGTTTCTTTCTTTTTCATTCTGTCTCGTTCCGTGTTTGTCTGTAGCTTTCGTGACAGGTCAGTTTTGTCATCCTCTGGTTCTTGACTAGGGTTTCGATTTTGAAGGGGTTTGCTTGCTCTAGTAATGAATTTCTATTTGAAACCCTATTCTGGTTTTTATCACATTGGTTTTTGGGTGGTTTGCAATGGTCTTTCATTGTGCCCTAGTTTTTATAAATAGGGTATCGGGCGAATTGGGGTTTCACAATATGACCTATTCATGGTTTTAATGATTTTTGTATGGAGGAGTTATTGGAGTTTTAAGGTTAGGCTTTTGCTAGTTTCCGTTGGGGCCCATATGACCTAGGGTTTGGGGCCTGTGTGTCCGTTTTGTTTTGAAGACTCTTCATTGGCTGGTTTTATTTTTTCTCATTCTTTATTATAATGAGTATCTTTAGTCTGGCTGGAAGCGGATCCAGGGAGGAAGTTGAACTTAGTAGTAATCTTTTGTTTTTTATTTGATTCTCGTTCCTGTCCTGCCTTTGAATTTTTCTTTTATCCGTTCATGTTCCTTCTTATGACGTCAGTGTCTTTACTCTTTGTCGGAATTGGGTCCAGGGAGGAAGTTGAACTTGGTAACCATGTTTCGGTTCTAGTTCCAATTCTTGTCCCGGTCCTGCTTCTGAGAACGTTCTAGTTCCCATCCCAAGCCCGACTCTGACATAGTCTTGTCTAGTTCCCATCCTGGCCTCGCCACATATTATGAAGCATGGCTTATGCCTAATCCTTCTATAGTTTCTCCTCCAATAAAGGCATAGTTTGACCAAGTGTTATCTTAGGAGGATGGAGCAATAACTTTATGATTGACTAACTTAGATGCTTTGTTCATCTAATATAGGAAATTGCTGCAGGTATTGAGAGATGTCAGGAGCATCAGATGAGGCTTCTCAAAGGATTCAGCTAGGGGAAACTTCATGGCAGGGAAAAAGGCCAAAAAAGATCAAAGTGGAGCAGCTCCTGTATACTTTAAGGTGTAAGCATAGGGAGGTTGTTCTCACAGCTAGCAAGATTGACTATGACTGGACTGACATAACTGACACCAACTTGGGTCCTTTCAACTATCAATAGTTGCATGAGGAGACATTTACTGAAGAACAAGTCAGGGGGAGGACAGAAAGGATTGTTCAATCGGGATTGGCACATGTTGCACTTTTTCCTCTATTTGTTCAATGTCCAAAATTGATTCTTGCGGCTACTGGAGCATATAACCCTGCCACAAGGCAATGTGTGGATGTGAAGGGGAATGTCATTATTGATTTCACACCTCAAATGATCAGGTTCCTATTTCATATACCGGATCCTAAGAATCCTAGACAACTAAATGAGGTTGAGGCTCTCAAGCTTTATAGTGATAACAAGGAGAGAAATAGACTCCACATGAATAAGACCTGGATGAGAGTGGAGAAGAAGTCTCTAACCAAGCTTCTGGATCAGCCTAAAGGGACTGAATTTAGCAAGGAAATTGGAGATATAATCATGTTTATTTCAAGAGTGTTTGGGAAAAGGGATGCTTCGTTGTTCAAGGAATGGATATTTCCTTTCATCCAAGCTATTTTAGATGGGAGGCAGCAATTTGATTGGTCAATGATAGTGTCTGATAGCATTCACAATCAGATGATAAGGGTGAGAGAAACTAAATGTTTCTTTATGACCTCCTATGTTATCTATGCAGCTGCCCGAGTTGGGATCTTTCCTTGACTTCAAACAGTGGGTGTATTAGGAGAAGCCCAAGGACAGAAGAAGGTATGGGAGTATTACAATCAGCTCACCTTGTAGACTTCAGAGCAATATTATAGAAGGGTGAATGATGCCTTTCTTTATGTTATAATTAACAAGCTTAATGGTGATGTTGGGTATAGACTTAGCAGGGAAGCAATGGCTTTTGTTAATGAGTGGGGACATTGGTTTATCCAATACCCCACATTCACTTACTTCAGGATAGCAGGCTTTGAGGGTCACCCCCATTTATTACCAAGATGTTGTGGGGATAAGATCATTTTAATGGAATTTATTTATCAATCCTTGGCTGTGAATCTCCAGTTTAGCAACAAACATAAGACTGGGTGTCATAAGTTTCCGATGAAGCTAGGGGAATTTTTCTGTCCACACATTCAGGCAGGTAAGGTTGTTTGTGATGAATTGATTTATTTGAAGTTGGGCTTGTACACTGCTAGGAAATGTTATGACCCCAAGCATAAAATGAGGGCTTTTCTCCCAAGTGTTTTTGAGAAGCACTTCAGTATATTGGAAGATTTTTGGGAAGATCTACAAGATGATTATGATCTCAGGAGAAAGAATTATGAAAGGATACCTATCCCACTCATGATTGAGTTTGGGATAAAGGAAGATATTCTTGATACATTATCTAATGATGGGATAGTTTTGGATCCCATATATGATGCAAACAAGAGTGGGACTAAGGATCTTGATCCAATAAATTGGGATGCTAATGAGACCATTGATATAATGTAGATTGCAAGACCTGTGCTTGATAGGAGTATTCAATGGGTAAGTTTGAGGGAAAATCAGGCCGAAGCTACATCCTCCAAGAAGAGAAAGGCTACAGGTACCACCCAAGGATACAAAAGGGAAAAAAGAAGGATGGCACCTAAGGAGCCTTTAGAGTTGATGCCTTCTAGTGCACAAGAAGAGGAGGTGGTTCCTCAAGATCTTCCAGAGGGACAAGAAGATGAAACAACTGCGGAAGTGGGTGCTTCTACATCTATTGCAGGAGAGGTTCCTACTCAGCCCTTTGATGCACAAGAGTTTTTTCATGAATCACCAATGGGAGCTCTCCATGGTGAAGTAGAAGATTTGAGGCAAATGGAGGTTGAATTAGAGGTACATAATATAGAAACAAATTTAGAGAAAATGACATCTGATAAAAAACATCCGGCTTTGGCATCTTTTGATATGACAGATGATGTAGGCACTGAACACGTGTTGACTGAAGAGGATCAGTGAAAACTCTTTGAGGAGGCAAAAAGAGAAGCTGATGCTAAGGCACAAGCTAAGGCATTAGCTAAGCTACAAGAAGAAGGGGCTAGAGCACAATCTGAGTTGTCGGCCAAGAAAAAGGAGTTAGAAGATAAAGTGAAGGCCGATGAGTTAGCTCAACAGAAACAACAAAAGGAGCACGAACTCAAACTTCAAGAAGAAAGGGATAGGTTGGTACTGCAGCAGAAAATTCATGATCTTGAAGAGGAAAAAGTTCAGCAAAGAAGAGAAAAGGAGGCTATTGAAGCTAAACTCAAGGAACAAGAGGAGGCCTATAGAAAAAGGGAAGAGCAAGAACGTCTGAAAAGGGAAAAGGAGGTTTCTGAAATTGTTGAACATGCGAAGAAGTCCAAGGAAGCATGGGACTATGTTGAAACATTGAAAAAGCAGCGAGATGAAATTTTAGAGAAGAAGAAAGAAGAAGAGGAATGCTTAAGGTAGGAATTGGAGGCTAAGAGGCTACAAGATCAAAAGGATAAAGAAGAAGCAGAAAAGATAGCACAGGAGAGGGAGCAAAGTGATCAAAAAAATGTGCAAGAGGTTGATTCTCAACCAAAGCTTACATTATTGCAACCTTTGTCTTCCACTACTATTGCTTCTTCTTTAGCTCAAGTCACCACTACTCCTATTGCTCCTACTTGGCTAAAATTGGACATAGAAAGAAAACAAGTTGTCCGGCCACAACTATTGAACTGGGAAGAAATGATGAAGGAAATTGGGAAAGAGAAGCCAAAGAAGAAGTCCTGGATTCTTCACTCCACTAGGCACACTGATGCTGGGGAGATCATTGCTGAATGTGCCATTCCTATAATGGAGAAGAACCATGATGATATGCAAGTCACTGATTATCAGTTGGGGGCAGTAAATTTGGGAAAGCCTACAAGAAATCAACAAATGAGCTTGATTGATATTGTGGCTTCTTCGACCAAAACGCGGATGATCAAGGACAAGCAAAGGAAGGATGAACTTAAGGCTCAATTAGATCAGCTCCATGGTTTCTTGAAGGATGTTTCTAGTCCCATTTCTCAACAGTCAGCTCCTCTTGAATCCCTAGTTTTGCTATCAAAGAGGGAAGCAGATGATTTGATTCAGATGAAAAGCAAGTTGGGGATGATCGACAAATGGTTGGATAAGCTCAATGGGGAGGTTGATAATGTTCTTGTTGAACGCTCTAGGATTCAAAAAGCTACCCTTGAATTAGTAGAAGATCTAGATAAGCAAGGTAAAGATTTGGACGACCAGGATGATGAATATAAATAATATGTTAAGAGGCTGGAAGACGTTAGCAAAGTGCCCAAATCGACCTTAATAGAATTTTCAATTCTTGAGCCTGGTGATGAAGACTTTGTGGAGAAAAATATGAGTATCATAAGATACAAGTCTAGGGCTATACATGCACATCAGGAGGAAGTCCGGGAAATGTGTAAGGACTTGAATCAACAAATGACTAAGTTAGAAGCGGTTGTATCCATCTTGATTAACTTGGATTCCTCTAATAAATAAGGCCTTTCTTTGGATAAATTAAGGGAGAAATGGAGGGGTAGATTTGAGGAAATCATGCAAAAAGGAGATGATGGGGAGAATTTATTGTTAGATTAGACTATGGATATCTGGGAGGAGGTAAGAATTGCTATAAAATAGCTAATCAAGCTAAAAGAGATGAAAAGTTTGGTTTTTGTAGAGTTTCAAAGAATTAAATTTGAAGGTAACTGGTTGGATGGGCCGGATTTGGAAACTCTTCTACGAGACAAGTACATTCAAGAGCATTTAGTACAAAGTGATTGACTCTTGGTGTCCTACTCCATCTGCTATTCTCCTTTTTCTGTGGATGTTGACATGAGCTCTACTCTAAGTTTGATCCATGTGTTTTATCTTCCTCTTGGAATATTGGATTTTCCTTTTGTAGAAACAGAGTAATCAGCCTTAAAGGCAAGGATTCTTGAGTCCACTTCTATGTTCGGTTTCAACTCCATGGATTGTGGATCTTGATTAGTGATTGAGAAATTCGTGCATGTGGCACTCTATATGTACTATTAGAATCCATTTTGTAAAGGTCAGGTAATTGAGAAAAAGATCAGCCACTTGAGGATAGAGAATAGAAACTAGATCTAGGATTTTTCAATGTTTTAGAAAGATACTCTAAGAAGTTTAGTAAAAAGCTCTATTTTATAGTTTAGATACGTTTTCATGTTATGATTTTTCAAAGTTTGGATCCATTTCGATAAGGTTAGAGATATATGATTAATCCATACGCCAATGTTTTGTTGTGCTTAATTGTTCTTTATTTGATGAAAATCAATAGAAGGGACTAGATTCAAGGTCATATCATTGGGCTATCTATGAATCAAATTGTTATTGTATTTATTTGATCTGTGTTTGAATGATGAGTGAATGATATGATTAAAATAAGTTTAGTGAATGTTGATGATGTCTGAATTAGCATTATGGATGTATGCAGTACCATAGCTTGTTCTATGGATTGCATCTTGTTGTAGTTGTGGTTAGGTAGAATGAACACTCATTGTTGATCTACATGTCTGAATACATAGGGATTTTATTCATGTTTCCTTGATTTAAAGCTCTGTTCCATCTTTTTCTTTTATTTAAAACCCCCAAACATAGATTACCTGGTGTTATGTAATTCTTGTCCTTTGCTACCAGTAAAGGCCCCTTGAACATTATGGTCACATCCACTACTGAGCGAAATTAGTACAATCGAGAACTGATTACCAGGACCTTGGGAGTTAGATTTCCATGTGTTATCTTTCTCTTTTAGGAGAAATAGAATAGTTATATTTTGTTTAATGTTGTTGTGATGTTTTGACCATCAACACTAAGGAGGAGGAACCCCTATCCAAAGTATAGGTTGTAAGTGTAAGACCCCGTTTCACAAGTGATTAATGCTAAACATAATTTGTGACATGAATTTCTTCAATTTATGATTAGATATATGGTGAATAATAAATAAGGTGATCTCTTAGCAAAATCCTTGTAATTTCATTTTGACATTATGTTCTATTGTCACTACCTTGAAGGTGGAATACACTAGTATACTATGGAATGTAGATTGAAATTTAAATGGATTATTATATGGTTAAAGTTTAGAAGATTCACCTAATAGATTAATGTGATATAAAATGTTACTTATGATCATGTTGGTAATGTGCAGGAAGGTAACGGTGTTAGCATGAGAAGGGAGGACCATCGAGAGAAAATCAAAAGACATCTTCTTGAGGATTTAAAGTTAATATGTTGATAGATTAAGAGGAATCAAATAAACAAATAAGGGGATAGATAAATGTTGGAATCAAATCAAATACATCCTTGGGAAGCTCTAAGTGTAGCCCTATTTGACTTGGAAGGGTTGAGGTTTGATATTTTGATTGGGTGATTATGTATGAGTAAGAATCCAATTGTAGGACATGTGATGTGAGTATGGTTGGGGTTGGAACCCCTGGTCAGGATCAAAATTCGTATGGATTCTTGTGTAGGTTTTGAAAAGGGATTATGGAGTCAATTTCCTTGGTTTTTGAACAAGAATAGACCCCTAGGACCTATACCTATGGGTTTGAAACCTTTTTTAACATGTGAACTTGTCCTTGGGGTGTGAAAAGACCCCTCAAAAGTCCACATTCATGAATGTGGCGAATTCAAAAGTGTTGGGGCTTGGGAAGAGTGACTTGTCACTCTCAACCTTCTACTCCTCAAAAAGTTCTTGGAATCGGCACAAGACTCACACATGTGAGAGAACTTGTGGGAAAGAGTGTGGGTTTGGAGGATCCCTTTATATCTCAATAGGATGGAAGATTTGGGCATTGCCCACTTCTCCTTATGGAGAACTCTAGTTGAGAAAGAAGAAAGAATAGGAAGAAGAAAGGAGGGTGATCAAGAGGGCTTGGTTGGAGAGGCAAGAAGGGTAGAAGAGTTTAATCTCCCATGAAAAAGATAAGTTTTCCCTTCTCCCCACTCCTCATTGAATTAATTGTTGTAAGAAGATAGTATGTTTGTAGGAATGTTCGTTGAGTATGGTGAGTGGAGAGCTTAGATGTTATGTTATCTTTAAATCTTGTAAAATATTGAGAAGACTCCATTTATCATCTTGGAGTTAATAAAATCCTTGCTCGGGGGTATGGCTAGAGCCCATGAGGCTCCATGACGCCATTACGGTAGGGTGGAGAGCAAGACCTTGTTCATGAGTTTGTAAGTCATTTGCTTCCTCAAATATTGTGATAGTATTGTAATTCTAAGAGATGGGAGTTGTCAAGCCAATGTCAAAATATTCTTGTTGAATACTTGAGAGGATGTTGTAAATGATAGTGTATTTATAAAGACACACTATGTGATTTTAAGGTCTCACAAGCATTGCAAACTATGTGGAAAGATTAAGTCAAAACTATTGTTGTATTTCTTTAAGGAAAATGCAAATGTATAAAGTATATGCCTTAAACATAGTTTGTATTCAAATGAGTTAAATGTATATTTATATTATTCCCTTGAAGGACATAGTATGCATATTGTTTGGGAAGCCTAATAAAATACTCTATTTTGATATGAGTTCAGTAAGAAAATGAAATGTGTGTTTCTATTTTAAAAAAGAAATCTACAAGTGACTTAGTTAACTATAGGCATCTTTTCTGAAATATGTGTACTTGTTTATAATATATCAAGAAAAGGGAAATAAGTGAATATAGTACTACTGTATAGTTATTTGACATCTGAATAATGTTGATATTCTAAGGAAAAGTATGAAAAGCGTAGAAGATTCTGAAGGACTAACTGCTGCATATTACTGACATGGAAGCAAATGATAATAGAAAATAAGATTGTATGTGCTTCTTTACTTCTCCAAAAAATAAATATATATATATCTTTCCCTCTTTGAAAATGATCCTATAAAACATATATATTATTCGGGAAGGAACATTCACTCACATGTCTTCTTGTTTCCATAAATGAATTCTTCTTTTCTTGAAAGAACACAGAGGAGGGGCTATTAGAATATATATATCTGAAAAATATATGGGAACCATATTTCACTTCTCTGGGAAATATAAAATAAATGAGTAATATTTTACAAAGAATATGAAAACATAGACGCTAATACATTCAAACAATGGATACCGAAGGAACAGGGATTAGAACCATGGTGAACTGTCTTATAACATATTCAGTTGGAAACAGTGCAAAATCATGCTCTGTCTTAGTATTTCATCGACTCTCCTTAAAAATAGTAATAAACTTATGAAAAGAATTTTGTATTCATGGCGATACTATAGAAGTTAAATAAACGCAGATTTGTATGTAAAAATAGTTACAGTTATTAGACTTACTAAGTTGTAGATTTATACAAACAAGGTAGAGGCATGCCATTATGCGTCTTGCTCAGTCATTCACTGACATAAGATGTTGAACTGAACACTATTCAGATCGTTAGGGAGAAGAGTGAATATAACCAGGAAGTGGCCGAGCAAATCTCTCAATAGAATAAATTTAGCAGACATTTAGGAGACTCATTGAATTTCTCTTTTAGTCGCCCGTAGAAGTAGTTCCCTCATAATTTCATTCTGTCAGGTTTCACTCGACTTCCTCTAGCATGAAGAGACTTTGACATCACTTGCATAGTCACTGAATATGGCTACGATGATCTGGGCGTCTAGAGGAGTCGCACAAGGAGGAGAGCAGTTAGAAATATTAGTTCTTAATAATTGTGAGGAAGGTAGAAGTAGTTGTGCGTACTTACATGCCTAGGCCATGACTGGCCAAACAAATAAGTAGCAACGATGGCCTATGGTTATCCCATTCCAACCGCCATCAATCTGCTTCCCTCCCCAAATTTCTTGAAACATTAGGTGTTGAGCATCATCATTTTAGGGTAGAATGAATTGTAAGGGAGATTGGTAATTATTAGAATGGTTGTGGAAGTATATTGCGCCCCTTACACTTCCTTGATTAGACACAATAGTATGGTCACATTCCCCTGTGTTATCCAATTTCAACCTTCACTGCAGTTTTCAGCCTTGTCTTTGCACCTGTGGCTTGTCAATAGGAATACGTAGCACCTGAATATACGTTAGGACGTCTCAAACTTGGAAAAATAAAGAGGTCATTTCACATCACTGTGAGATGGCCGAGAAGCGTATTTAACTCTGCAAAAGAAAGATGAAAATAACAATAGAAAGAGGTGTGGTATTAAATTACATCCTTATTTTAGTAAGTCATAATTAGTGCATTTTGCAGAGGAGACGTCAAGACCTCTCTCGTGAAAATGACGCCCTGTTAAATGTCAGTTCTCAGACCCGAGGCTAAAAGGTGTTGGCTCTGCTGCTGCTCCCTAGGCGTAATTCCTGTCAAGATTTGAACATGATAGAAGGATCGTATGATGTATCGGAAGCTGAACTTTAGTACCTTACTAATACTCTCAGTGTCTGGTCGAGCTTCTCCAGCCATCACATCAGAAGATGTGATTGATTTCTAGAATCATATCCTTGCTTGTATAAGTAAATATCAACGTACTAAGAAGAGGAGATGGTGGAATCCTTGCTGTGTAGAGTTGCGCTCTGCAAACTGTAAAAGAGTGGAAGAAAACGACTGGGCACAAAACTTCAATCAGCGTAGCCTTCCTAACCTTATCTGCAAGTTCAAGAATAAGGCAGTGAGATTAAAAATATATATATATAGAAACGAAATCACCAAATATTTAGTAGGATTCATTTCGGTTACCAAGAAGTCTTTGTTAAGTCTACACTCGTATATTCTGCTCTCATAAAATGAGGCTAAGGTTCATGTTTAAGCAGTATCTTTATCAACACATACCATGGGGGGGGATGCGTATCGGATTGGTTTTCTTTTAACTTCATCCTTCAAAACAAACTATCTTCAATGTTGTGCACTAGCGTTTCTCCCTTTCTCTTACATGTGAGATAATCTCAACCCGTTATATACGTTGCCTTATATCCGTATATGATTTTACTTTACCTTACACAAAATTTTAAGCCTTCTAAAATTAAGGCAATTTACATGATGGAAGAACACCTAAGCTTTCCATGTTTTAGGATTTTAATGTGAGGGAATTTTAAAAATATATTCATAATTACGTGGAAGAAAAAAAAAAGAAAAGAAGAAGAGGGGAATACATTCCCACCCCTCTAGGAAAGATTCTATTTATTTAAATAAGAAAATAAGGACTTATGAACACTTAATATTAGGGACTCTAGTGTAAGGGTAATATCTCACTTTTTATATTCTCTCTTCCTTCCCTTTTGAAAAATTAATAATATGTAAAAGTAAATGAATTTAGAATGTAATTATTTGTGTAAATTATTTCATTTTTATATATATTTGTTTTAATAATTAAATTAGTAATAGTTTAATATTGAGAATAATAATAAATAAATTGGAGTTTAATAAATAATATGTAGGTTTTAAATATTTTAGTTGTTCTCATATTTGAATTTCATGAGGAAATGTTTTATGTGGTTTTCGACAATATCGTCAAATGGCTTTAGAGGTAAGGATTACAAAAATAGGGTATCATTAAATAATCCATGTTTTTTATCTGGAAATTACTTATACTTTTATATCTGACCACAATCTTTCTCAAGATTGCTCGATGGTAAGTGTGATGTCACACACATAACCGTGCGACTAAAAAACCCAACCCCCTCGCCCTCAAGCATCGTGTCATTGCATGGGAAATATCATCTAATACACCCTCATGTCATGCATGGTTAGCGGATCGATAGCAAATTTACAAGCATGTGTAACAAAAAAAAAATTTAGTTGTGTTTTTGCCCTAATGT
>VDFB02164662.1:0-42853 GCA_007258455.2 Sequoia sempervirens | reverse complement strand
TGATCAGGTATATGTATGAGGATTCATTATATGCTTTTAAAAGGCATGTTAATTATGAGATTTTTGTACTAACATTTGAATAATGGTTTATTTACATGAGATGTTATAAAAAAAAATTTAAGGGATTTAATGTGTAGAATTTGTGATTGCAGGAGATATCGATTGTGATGCAAAGCTTGGGTATGGACGGTCAGGAAAACTTGAATCGTGGATGGAATAATTTTCAATCTGGTTTGATCGCTCTAGAAGGTGATAATGCAGATGACTTTGAGTCTACCGAAATGCTAGGGATCTCGGTATTTCACGTGCAGTGGCAACAAATGCTAATTTTTGGGAAAGCCCATTCTCGAGAGTGATAGAACCAGAGCCAAGCAATGTGTGGGGGTGAAAATTTTACCTTTTCATTTTAAATGTATGGGAACCCCCTACACATTATCATTATTTGAAGTATCATTCTGGCGAAGATTTAGGATCAACACCCGAAGAGCTTCAATGTGTAATTGGAGTTGACTTCCATTGACTTCAATTGCAATTCTCCTATTGGTCATTATATTCCACGTGACTTGATGAGATTGGTCCCTTGGATTTCCTCTCATGTAGTTGTCTTATCTTTTATGAGCCTTGTGTCCTATAAAAGGCCAGAGGATGCTTCATTTTTATTTTAAGTTCAAAATTTGAGGATGTCAGAGGAGCATAAAATTTTAAGTTTTATTATTTTTTCTTGTTTTCTAAACCATTCTGGCATAAAAGTTTGTATGCACGTAGACATTAATTAATATCAGAGCTTATTAGATAGCTACCTATCTCAATATCTTTTGTAGCTAGTTTTGTTAGTTCAGTCGAACAAGACTGTATGTTGTGTCATTTAAGGGTGCATACAAAACCTACTCGGTGTCTAGAAACGAAACCCTTATCTTTAAAAGCTTGCATCATTTTATATGTAGTTGTGAAGCAATCTGGTGAAGTATAAAGTGATTTGCTCTATTTTAATTAATTCTTTAGGACATCCATGGAGAATAACCAGGAGAAACTTTTGATTTTCAATATTTTTTATACTTTGTTTTAGAATAGATGTTTAAATATTTGAAAATGTTCCAAAAATTTAAATGAATGGAAGAAATTTTGTTGAAAATCCTTTGTTTTCCATATTATTGTTGAATGCTTAATGCTAAATCTATTTAAGTGATAGCAAAGAATTTGTGATATTCATGAAATATTATGGCAAATCTTTTGGTTTCATGATATTTTAACTCATTGTTTCAATTTGGAATGTATATCTAAAATATTCAAAGAATAACCATAGTCCCTTTGAGATTAACAACAATATCACATCATTACTCGAGAACGACCCTAGTGCAACCATGACCTAGTTATCAAAGACTTGGGATTGAATGAAATCCAATCTTTGTCCTGTAAATGCAGAATTCCCACTTAGGTTGTCTTTGTTCCATATGTTTCAAGAAGGATAGGCTCTTTGTGTTCTTTTTTGTGAAGAATTTATTCACCCTGTTTGCTGCGAGTACAATCGTCGTCAATGGGAACTGGCGCTAGGAGAGCCTCCCCTCCCCCCCCATTTAATATTTTAGGTATCATTTCTTGGAATTTACAAAATTGTGTTTCAAAACACTGGTTCTGAGTTTGGCAAGAAGCTTGTGAGTGAGAAATTGAATGCAAGCTAGTTTTCACTATGGAAGTTGGAAAAATTTGTAAAATTCTTTATTAGAAATTGTATCCTTTGAGTTTGTTTACTTTTGGAAGAGTCACCGAGTGTAGAATTCATGATACAACTGATCACGGTGAACTTGAGTGTAAAATTATTTTAACTAGGGTTTGTTTGGCCATAAGTAGAGTGATTATGTTAACAGAGGAAGTTTTAACTGCTAAAAGAAAGGGATCGTTAATGAGAAAAAAAAATTTCCCTGGTGAAGTTGGAAATATTAAAAAATCAACCAATATACCAAAACAGTTGGAAAACTGTGATTATTATAAAGAAAATTCTAACACTTTGTAGGAAAATAGGCGAGAATGTTGAGATCTAGAGATATTTCATCACAAATGAGGAAACGACACTGATGAATCATTATTTCTTGTATACGTGGAAAACACAGATAACGAGATGGAACGAGAAACACGTGTATTGTGCTTCAAGTTGGAAATTCGCCAACTATAAAAAGACATTTTCCTAATTTTATACAAGATACATAATATCAAGTTTTTACTTTTTCTCTTTCTGATAGTAATATAAGTAGTGATATATCTTGGTCTAACAAAATGCAAAGTGAAGACAGGGCCGAAGATATGAAGACTTTTAGAAGAGAAGGAAGCAAAGAAATAAACACAACCATTCATGGAAATGGACTAGGGATGGAAGAAGGTATAGTATGGTCACATTAGAGGAAATGTGTGCAATTGATCTCTAATGAGTTCATTTTCATACATTTGAGCCAAATTTTGGGTAAGTACACTTTTGAATTCATGGTGTTTAAACATAGAAAATTCAAGATAATTCATTGTTACAATAGAATATTAAAAATTTTGATAAGAGAATTTAAAGAAAAATCTATTGTAATTCGTACTAAAACTGTAGAAGAAATAGCCGTAGAAATTGAAATAAATTGCTCTATTAGAGTTAATCTTTTATTGTGTTAGAGTTAGGGTAGTTAGGGTTAGTTTTCTTTTTGTAGGGTTTTGTGCTTGTTTTGTTTTCTTTCCTCATTTTTTTGTTCTTTTCTTTTGTCTGGCCTTTGCATTAGAAAATTTTGCTTAAACTTCTCTTATGCATGAGAGTGAATTCAAACATTTTGCAAAATTGAAATGAGAAAGAGAAACAATAAAGTCATACACAGTAAAACACGCTTTAAAATGTACCAAAAGATATATATATGTGTGTGTGTGTGTGTGTATCACGTATATACATGAGATATCAGAAAATCCTCATTTAAAAAATAAAAAAGAGTCAGACGATAGTAGCCATTCAGTTGATGTGAGACGCCTCTTCTATCAAGGCTAAATACCCTATGTAGGCGAGTTCCTGGTGAGCTTAAAAATATTGGATATGAAGATCGGTAAGAAAGGGCCAAAGTGGAACCAATCCCCCGTGTTCTAGGAACTGAGGAATGTCATCCATGGAGGGAATCTCAATGGTTGGATGTGCAACAGCTAAAATGGTATCTAGATTCTCTAAGAATTCAAGTTTCACTATTAAGTTGGTAGCAACGCGAACATCTTCAACAGGTAGCCCAATGTCCAAAAGTGAAGCTACAAAGTGAGAAGAAATGTTAGAGTAGAAACAAAAGTAGCGGTTGGAAGCAACATATCTTTCCCCAAGGACTAAGCATAAATTTGGCACAGTGAAACTGGAAGTCCTAATGAAGAAGATCTTTTCAAGCCTTTGTGGTGTGATACTTCCTAAGAAAACATTATGTATACAAGAACAACCTAAGAAAATTGGAGTATCCATGGCTAAGAAGAAAATGTGAAGACAGAGTGGATTTATAGAAACTAAAACAAAAGGAAAAGAAAGAAGAAATGTGCAGAATTCGAGAAGAAATGCTAGAATTTATAGAAAGTTGTAAGGAAGTTGCAGTACATAGTTGCCTTGAGTAATTTCTTTTTGGGGAAACCGTAAGCGAGGTGGCAGTTGAACAATAATCTTCAGAATTAAAGGTTAAATCAAATTAATTCTTTACACATATCTGGTGAAATTTCTTCAAATTTGAGCAATATGAAAATTGTGAATCAAGCAAGTTGAAGATTTTGAAATTAATAGTGGTCATTTCAAATTGTTTAAAAAAGAGCCATTCTAATTATGGAGGTGCTTATGTGTGCAGAGTACACATGAAAATGAAGCTGGAAAGGCAATACACGTCATCACCTGAGTAAGTTGAAGAGATAATACGTGCTAAATAAGGCATGCAAATTTAATATAGAATAATGTGATCATGGTTCAAGGTAATCATGACATTTTGATCCATTAATGAAGTGCAACGCCGTCAAGTCGAAATAGCTAGCAAAAAATTTAGTAGTTGCCATAAAATTTAATTGAAAGGGTGGTAACTAATGTTTCTAAATTTAGATTTAAATTTGGTAATTAAATTGTCTATTGCTAAATTTTAATTTATGCATATTTTTTAACATATAGCGAGCTATAGTTAGCTAGGATTTGGCATAAGTTAGTAAAAGTTTAGCCTGAAACACACACCTATAGGGAATCATTAAATGAGTTTTTAGGTAGTGAATTGATGAAGGGATTTACATCGAATGAAAAATAAAAAAGTAACCTTCGCTACCACTGTAATTCCCAACTTAATATCATTGCTTCATTGCTTGCAAGTTGATAAAAGAGCTATTATTGAAATATCAAAAGTTGAAAATGAGCTATCATTGCTATATAAAAGAAAAAGATATCAACTCTTTAGGCTATCCAAATAACTCTACCGGGGCTATGGACGCCTAACTAGCAGTAGAGCTATGTTTGGGGGAATTACAGAGATAATCTTGTTGAGGCTATGGATGCTTGACTAGCAACAAAGCTCTATCCATGGTTGGCTCTAGAGGATTACTATATTATGTAGTTCAATGTTAATGAACTGATTCTTTTTACTAAGTTCCAAAAACTGGAATTAATCAGAGCACACATGGATGTTTCTGGTGGAGTTTTACTTTTTTATGCCAGAATCTATGTAAAGGTAGAAATTTATTGTTTTAAAATATGTATAAGTTTTAATTTACAACTAGTGATTTAATTTCAAGTTTGGTTTAAATTTGGTTTTATTGGTTGCAAGTTGTTGTGTGGTCTCACAATGCGCCCCAAGACTGAAAAGACTTGGGGACCCAAGTAAAAAAATGTGTAACTCTTATGGCAAGAGCTAGCAAATTGGAAGATCACTGGAAGTAAAAGAGAAAATATTTGATAATAAAGTATTTCGTATTGTAAGTGTTTTGTACATCGGGTACTGAGTATTGGAAACACGGAAAAGGAAAAAGGTAATGTAAAGTTCAAGCGGAAGGCTTTGGTCTGGTATGAAGCGTTCCGATATAAAGCGTTTCGATATAGTGGAGTTCCAGTATAACCGAGGTCTTGGAAAGTAAGTGGGTAAAGCTGAATATCGGGTAATGGGTTATAATGTAGAGTGAAAATGTGAAATTTAAAATTTTTCTAATGATCCCAATGATCCGGTATATGTATGAGGATTCATGATATGCTTTTAAAAGGCATGTTAATTATGAGATTTTTGTACTAACATTTGAATAATGGTTTTATTTACATGAGATGTTATAAATGTTTATTTTTAAGGGATTTAATGTGTGGAATTTGTGATTGTAGGAGATATCAATTATGATTGAAAGCTCGAGTATGGACGGTCAGGAAAACTTGAATCATGGATGGAATAGTTTTTAGTTCATTTCGATCACTCTGGGAGGTGATAATACAGATGGCTTTAAGTCCACCAGAATGCTGGGGATCTCGGTATTTGATGTGCGATGGCAACAAATGTTAATTTTTGGGAGAGCCCATTCCTGAGAGTGACAAAACTAGAGCCAAGAGATGTGTAGGGGAAAAAATTCCACCTTTTCATTCTGAATGTATGGGAACCCCCTACACATTATCATGATTTGAAGTATCATCCTAACAAAGATTCAAGATCAACACCCGGAGAGCTTCAACGTGTAATTGGAGTTGACTTGGACCATTGACTTCAATTGCAATTCTCCTACTGGTCACTATATTCCACGTGCCTTGATGAGATTGGTACCTTGGATTTCCTCTCATGTAGTTGTCTTGTCCTATTTGAGCCTTGTGTTCTATAAAAGGCCAAAAGATGCTTCATTTTTATTTTAAGTTCAAAAATTGTGGATGTCGGGGGAGCATAAACTTATAAGTTTTGTTCTTTTTTCCTGTTTTCTAAACCATTCTAGCATAAAAATTTGTATGCATGCAGACATTAATTAATATTAGAACTTATTAGATAGCTACATATCTCAGTATCTTTTGTAGCTGGTTTTGTTAGTTCAACCGAACAAAACTATATGTTGCATCATTTAAGGGTGCATATAGAACCTACTCGGTGTCCAGAAACGAAACCCTTCTCTTTAAAAGCTTGCATCATTTTATATGTAGTTGTGAAGCAATCAAGTGAAGTATAAAGTGGTTTTCTCTTTTTTAATTAATTCTTTGGGGCATCCATGGAGAATAACCGAGAGAAACTTTTGATTTTCAATATTTTTTATACTTTGTTTTAGAATAGATGTTTAAATATTTGAAAATGTTCCAAAATTTTAAATGAATGGAAGGAATTTTGTTGAAAATCCTTTGTTTTCCATATTATTGTTGAATGCTTAATGCTAAATCTACTTAAGTGATAGCAAATAATTTGTGATATTCATGAAATATTATCGAAAATATTTTGGTTTCATGATGTTTGAACTCATTGTTTCAATTTAGAATGTATATCTAAAATATTCAAAGAATAACCATAGTCCCTTTGAGATTAACAACAATATCACATCATTACCCGAGAGCGACCCTAGTGCAACCATGACCTGGTTATCAAATACTTGGGATTGAATGAAAGCCAATCTTTGTCCTGTAAATGCAGAATTCCCCCTTAGGTTGTCTTTGTTCCATATCTTTCAAGAAGGATAGGCTCTTTGCGGTCTTTTTTGTGAAGAATTTATTCACCCTATTTTTTGCGAGTAAAATCGTCTCAAGAGACCAAGGTAAGCATCAGGGAGAACAACATCTTGGTACCCAAGAATTTACATCACCCTATATTTATCGATATGATCAGTATTTAAAAAGTAGATCTTACTTTTGTTGTAGTTAATATACTGACACGAGGCTTTAGCATAATCATTGAGGAAGGATTTCTAGTGACTTGCTTCAGCAACCGAGGCTTCTCCTCAGAGGATGGTATCATCCAAAACTATTGATGAGTTGCTAGAGGGAGAGAGTCCAAGTTTCTTTGAACCCTTTTAACAACTTAGAATCTAGTAACTTTTTAATGTTTCTTCTAAGAACCTCTACAACCATAATAAAGAGGTATGGGGAAAGGGGGTCCCCTTGTCTTAAACCCTCTCCACAAGAGAAGAACCCCTTAGGGACTCCATTCACAAGAAGAGAACATTTAGGGGTCATGACACATGAGGTGATTAATTTGAGGAATCTTCCATCAAATCAATTGTTTTTTAGGACAACAATAAGAAATGGCCAAGACATCCTATCATAAGCTTTTAAGATATTCAATTTCAACGCCATCCCATGTTTCTTGTTGAGATCCATAGAGTGGAGCACCTCATGGGTAAAGATAGAAGCATCTAAAATATGCCTCCCTTGAAAAAAACCTTTCTAGTTAACAACAATCATCTTACCCATAACCATCTTCAATCTATTAATAATAATCATGGAAAAGATCTTATAAGTGGTATTGAAAAGGTTGATGGGTCTGAAATCTTGCATGGATGAAGCTTCCTCTATTTTAAGGATGAGAACAATGAATATGGAATTAAGTTGGTTTAGGAGTCTGCCAAATTTGAAGAAGTCTCGAGCAACATTTAAGGGGTCCTTAGAAGTAATGTCCCAGAATTCTTGGAAAAAAATAGGAGGAAACTCATCAGGCCATGGGGCTTTATAGGCACCAAAGGAGAAAACAATAGTATTAACTTCCTAAAGGGAAACAACTTAGTTAGGTCTTTTAGATCTTTCTCAGAGATAACTTGGGGAATCACCTAAAGGAGATGATCTAGCTCATCAAAGTCAAACTTAGAGTTCTTCTAAGAGTCAGAGAAGAAAGAAACTTCTCTAGCAATTTCCTCTTTCCTATTAAGGATGGATCCATCATATTTTATGGGATATCTAATCATGTTTTTGCTTCTATGTTTCATAGTAGATTGGTGTAAAAACTTTACATTTTTGTCACCTTCAAAGAGACATTGGACCCTCGATTTATGTTTCCAGAAAATATCTTCCTTCTTGTTGATTTTGTACCATTGAGCTCTTAGATATTGTTCTTTGTTGCATAAATCCTCGTAAACATCACCTTTTTCCATCAAATTTTGCACCTCCAATAGATTTATTTTCATGAAATATTACCAAAGGAAAACTTATTCCAACCTCTAACCCTTTTCTTGACTCTTGAGTTTATTGGCCAAGTAGAACATCAATGTTCCAGCACAAAGTTCATTCCACCATCTATTCACAAGGGATTTAAAATCAAGGTGGTGAGTCCACATGATTTTGAATCTGAAGGGGAAAGGACCTTTAACAACATTATCCTCCTAGTAAAGAAGAGCGTTGTGATTCGAGCTAGTTCTATGAATAGAAAATAAGGTTAGAGCTGAGAGAATGTTGCAATTAGAGGAAATAAGAAACTGGTCAAGTTTGACTTAGATGAGGTGATTTCCTAGGCATCTGTTAGACCAAGTGAATAAGGACCCTATCAAAGGAAAATCAATGAGATCAACAGAGTTGAGAAACCAAACTGGATCCATCATGCTATAAAAAAAATCCTCCAATCCTCCTTTTTTTCTCAAAAGGATACAATAGAGAGTTAAAATCCCATCCCAACATCCAATGAACCTCTTTATTGCTCCTTATTTGATTGGCTGGAAAATCCCATAAGTCCAATCTATCAAGACAGGAGTTAAGCCCATAAATATTTAACATATTCCATTTCTTAGATGTGACAAGATCTTCAAGAGAAACCAACAAGAAATTGTTACTAAAAAACCCCATGGAACCCTTAAATATAGTCATATTCTAGCATGTAGCAATACCCCCTAAAGCTCCATCTGCATCATTGACAACAAAATTAGCACTAGGCCAAAAAAAATTAATAGCTTTATCAAAAGTATCCTTTTTCATTTTAGTTTCCTGAATTAATAAAATGTTCAATCTATCATCAACCAAGCAGTTTTTTAACAAATGATGTTTGTAGGGGTTGTTCAGGCCCCTTATGTTCCATGATAACAACTTCATAGGAAATAAAAAAGAATGAACAAGCACCACCAATATGCAGCAAAAAAGGAAAGACATCTTTCCTCTTTTTTGACTTAGAACTTGAGAGTAGTTCTAGAGTCTTTTGCTTTCCTGAGGCCACATCTCTTGTAGATTCTTTGCTTTTGGCTCCTTCTAAGATGGTCTACCCACTTTGTTTCCTCCTCCCACTTCAATTTTATTTTTCTTTCTAGATTTGAAGCTAATTTGTGTCTAATCTTCTTCAATTGTACCTTCAGCAAGAGATGATGAGAAGCCCATCTGAGCTAAGGCATCCTTTATGTTTTGTTTTGGTTTGAAGGTAGTTGTGTATTGTCTTCATCAAGTAGTTTACCTTGGGGTGAGTTGGGAGGGGAGGAAGCCATACCAATACCTTTTTTAGAGTCAATCTCGCCCTCCTCCATAACTTCTAATTTATCTTCCAATTGAGTGTTCTTCTCATTCTCCTTTTCTTCCTTCTCCAACTCTATCAGAGGTAGCTCAACGCTTTGTTTAGGCCTCTTAGAGGGGAAGGTTGAATCTTCTTCCTTGGGATGATTTTTTGGTGGAACAACCATTTCTTCAATCAGGGGTAGATAATTTATCCCATTGGAGTTGGATACATGTTCTTTGTCTTCATTCAGTTCCTTGTTGTTCTCCATAGTGGAAGAGCTGAAACATATGCTTTCTCTCTATTCTGAAGATCCTTTAACGAACAACATTCAAAAGGTTCAAGTTAACATTTTCTTTCTCCACCACTTCATTAGTTTGGGGTAAGAAATTTTTCTTGAGACCCACCTTTCCAATTTTGGGGTCCTGGATCCTTTTGTTACAGGTAACCTAAAAATGGTCAAGTTGCTTGCATATTTAAAAAAAACTTTCACATTTTCATATTCCAAAGATTGGGTCTATTTTTTTGAACTTATAGTTTAGGGCAACAAAGGTAAGGAGGATAGTGTTAACCGCAACATTAACATAGATTCTTGCAAACACCAATCTATTCTTGAGTTGACTGACCTTGTCAATAGCCAATAGGCTCCAAAAGTAATCAACAATCCCCTTAAAGATACCATTATTCTAGAACTCCAATGGAAAACTCAAGGCGAACCCAAGTAGGGGCAACCTTTCCTAGGTCAATAGACGAGTCAAAACCTGGTTTCCATTTCCAGAGAGAGAAAGTTTTTAAAACCAACATCAAATTCCAAGGCCCACTTATGAGCACTTTAATCAAATCTTCATGCAATATAAAGCTAAAAATAAACAAACCCTTATCCATAACACTAACGGAAGCACTACCTTTAATATTCCAAACATAATCAACCCACTTCCTTACTTGGTTTATGTTTAGACAGTACACTAGAAACTTTCCCACTAGGGACAACTTCAAATTCTTGATGGATTCATTCATGAACTCATCAGGTACTTCCTCTTCCCAATCGTCAATAGAGAAGAAGAAAAACTTCATAGTTTGATTAACCATAGCAAGCCGAATTTTACCCATGAGCTTGTCCATAAAAGATATTGTATCCTCATCAGAAAAAATAAAAATAAAATAAAATAAAATAATCTAGACTATAGGAGGGAGACCTCGGGATTTTTCCAGGGGTGCGGGTTGTAAACCCTACGAACGAAGAGGAAGCATGCCCCAAAATAGCACCAGAGTAGGGAACAACATTTTTGGATCTAGAAGCCTGCTTGGGCCCCCCACCAGACCAACACATTTGGAAACCCCAGGAAATGCAGAGATTTTTTTTAAAAATAGAGCACACAAAAGGTTGTAGAAATAGGTTCCCCAAATGCTTTTGATTATTGGAAAATCAAGTTTTGGTGGGGCCCCGAAACCCAATATAGACAGGTTTTACAAGGACCTAAAACACAAAAAAAGAGAGAGAATTGCAAAGAATAAAAAACATAGACCAGGGTGAAGCCACAATAGTGGTTTACAATTGAAGTGAGGAAGAAAAACTCACAGAAAATGAATGCATGGCAAAAATATTGATTTTAGGGGTTCGTACGAACATACTGGTTCGACCGAACCCATTAGGGGTTTGCTAGAACCTGGGTTCAGGCAAACCCTTTTAATGCTTTCCACAAAATGAAAACAAAGCCCTTATAAAAGGGGATTCAAAATGAACCCTAGTTCAGAACTCTGGGGTTCATTCAAACCCCCTATTCCTCATCCCTCCTCTGAGACAACAAAAACCCTAAATTTTTGCACTTCGGAGGTCGGGTTGATGATGAAAATGAAGGAATATTCACAAACCTAATTGGAATCAGGTAGTCCCAAACGCTATCCAACTAATATAATATTAATATGTTTTGTTTTATTGCATTTGTTAGCCATTAAACATAGGTTTTCATCAAAAATGAAGGTCTAATGCTTCTGCTATTATTGTGGGAAAAAATAAGATTATCAAAAAAAATTAAAAAAATATGAGTGCACTGGGATATTGAAGTCCTTGATCCAACCAAAAAAAAAATTGAATTTCATAACAGCAAAAATTTATACATAATGCTCATGCTATGTTTTGAATCTTTTGTAATTGGTTTTGACTTCAAAACGATTAAAGAAAACTATTCAATAAAACACCAAGTGGGAAGCACTGATAATGGAAGTTATGAATCTAAATCGAAAGAATTAATTTTATCCTTCTCATGGAAAAAAGCTATGCTTATAATGCCCTGTATCACTTTTGCAGCCATTTTTGAAAACAATTTTCGGGAGGAAAATAGGTAAATGATTCCAAAAATTTTGAAAAAAGTATTTTTAGAATCTACAGAAAAAATGTGATGAGACTCTAGTTTGCATTATCTTCAAATTTTTCACGATTTAGCCGCTATAGCTACCCGAATGTGAATATTTAGTTAAAAATAATAATTTCAGTGTCCAGTTTGGCCAAAAATTGTAAACCACTATTGTGGGATCACAAGACCAACAACATCCATAGAGAGAATGACAAGACCAAACAAGTTGTAGGAACATCCTAAACAACAACATCCATAGAGAGAATGACAAGACCAAACAAGTTGTAGGAACTGAGTTTTGAAGGGGCCTAAAATACTTTTACAATCTAGTTTTAGCAAGGACCTTGAACCCTTTAACAGAAACAAAGACTACCTGAATCAATCAGACAATAACTAGCCTACATCAACCAGACTGCAGCCAACCATCAACTTAGACAAACATCTACTCAGAGCAACCAAATCTGAGCCCAAAAAAATAGATAACTTAATGGTGTACAACACCATCCTAACCATGTTTCTCAAAAGAACCCTATAAACCAAACACCCCACCTCAATAGGGGTTTTGGAAAACATTGTAGAAAACTAGGAAGCATTAGCCTCCTTGCAGCACCCTCCCACTCAATAATCTAACCCAACGTCCACCTCTAAAGGAGAGGGCTCCCCTCTATAGGAGAGAATGAAATGTAACCCCTTCCCACCAAAACCACTTCGCTCCTGCCCACCAAAGCTCCACCAACTAGGAAAACAATAAGTGATAATAGATAACCCAATGGGAACATAGGTATAGTACCAAATATGGATGAGAAAATAAAACTAAGAGGCTTATTAGATCTTATTGATAACTATCAAAGTCTTGGCTTAATGTAATCAAAAGAGAGAAGTTATGTTTTGTGTATATATTTTTAACATCAATTTATAATGAGTGCATCTTGCTTATATATTCTATAATACTCTTCTTCCATATCATTCTATATAATACATGTATTTCATTTCATTTCACTTATCCCTCATACTATATATTATTATTTAATCCCATTATCATTCTATTCCATCCACATGATTCATTCTCTCTTCTTATACTCTTATCCCCTTTCATACCCTCTTAGTGCCTCTATATAGTGCCTATTCTTCATATCCTTTTTTATTATAAATCATAATAATTTATTGCCATAATTTTATTTCTCCCTTTATTATTCATTACTCATTGTGACTTATCCATGCATATTAAGAGGTTTGTAGGATGTTTAACCACTTTATGAAACATGTATGATTCCAAATATCATTATATAATTTTGTGTGATTCTACACAACCCCTTGTGTGTCTCTAATAAATGTTTGAGTCTCTTTTATGGTACTACTATGTCTTTGTAGTACATGAGAATATCATATATGGAGGTATAATATTAGTTATGGTATTTCTAGTATCCTACCAACACTTTGCATCATCCCAAATCCATGGGAAAAATATAGACAACACAAAAAATAATTATTAGATCTCACTCATGTCAACATGTACTAGTTAAGGTATCATTGCATCATTCACATGATAACTAAGAACATGAAACAAATAAATTTAGAAGGAAAGTCTTATATAGATAAATAGATTTATAAATTAATTTTAAATTATCAAAGTCTCAAACAATAAGGAGGGAACAATATTCCCCTAAAAAATCATCCTCATTCTAATCATGTGCAACCTCTATATCCTTAAGTAAATTCCCCTTGCCATCATATAAAGCAGTACCCTTAATGAAAATGCTTGAAAGAGGATTCATTGCTAATTTTTATTATTGACCCACTACTTTTTTTTTCTTTAGAGGTGGCTCCATATGTGTTCTTTATATTTTCTTTAAATTTGAATATTGCTTTAGTACCAAGATAGTAATTTTCTATCTAGAAGATGAAATAATTATTTCATTGGCATTTCTCTGTTTATTTTCCTCTTTTGTAAGCACATGTGAAAGATAGGGATCTCCTACTCAATGAAGATGCTCACAAAATTAAAACCTTCATTCATAAGAGGTGCATGTGCAACTTGAGGTGTATTAGGACTTAATTCTTTAATTTATTTTGGTTCTTTACACAATGGAGGCAAATAATAATGTTTTTTTTTATATATATATATCATGGTGCATCATAATTTAATATTTACCCCTTATTTTATCATCTAAATACAAATGATAAAATTTATGAACCAAATATGTAAGTTCATATGGTGGTTCCTTAAGGGTTCTTGTATTTAAATATCCAATGTAAAATGACTCAAATTTGATATTTTGCTTCATATGGATCTCTTTTAACTTTTACCAACCATATAAGGAATGACTTTAGATTGTTCAAGCATAGATTTACCAAGTGAATAAGAAAAAATGTATAAAGTAGAAATAACATAACATAAATTAAGTACCTCTTTAAGACCCACTTGTAGTAGTAAAATAATGCAACCAAAAGTATCAATAAGTATGTCATTAGTCATTTTTAAATAAACTCTTGAATGAGCATAACTATATTGATGAAGGTGATGATTATATTATAACTTTTTGGACATACATTAAAATTGTTAGTTGGATCAATGATATTTCCATCACTTAATTAACCATGTATCCTACCACTCACATACAATGGTCCATAATTATTGCTATATGATATCTCTTTATCATAAAATAAAATCAATAAATTATTATTGGAGGATAATATATCTCTATTGTCAAGCATGCCTAAAAAAAAATCCATACATGAATGTGAATAATTACCAACATGGCATATCATCTTTATCCATATGATTGTGTACTATATAGCTATATATAATCATGTATTTGGTGAAATTCCCTTTTTTGGTCTTGACTATGCAATTGAAAAAATTATAAATTTTTAGATTTTGATTAGTACCCATAGAAGGATTTCCCCCATCATTAAGACCTTCTACATGTATAATATTATTATGAATCAAAAATCTTAGCTTATGCCTTAATGTCATGAAATTTTTTGTGTGATGTCCATTAATTCTATGGTAGTTATAAAATATGTTTTCATTATCTTCTTTAGTGGTATAGTTGGATCCAATGAAAAATTTAGAGGAATATTAATCATTTTTATCATGAAGAAAAGTTTGAAGTATATTATTTAGGGCTCACTCAATTTTGTAAACTTTTTAAATAATGATGCTCAAACTAATAAGATTGAAAGCATTAATCATGTGATGGGTACTAACTTGTTATCTTTCTTTGTTAGGAATTTCTAGTCATTAATGTTATTTCCACATAAAATTTATGGTGGAAACTATGTTAAAATAGTATATTAGATTTATAATACAAAAGAATAAAAAAGCATAAGCATAGGATAACACTAGATGTACCTCATGAAAACCATTTTAGAAAAAATATAGCATCTAAAGCAATGCAAATTCAAAGTATTATATCAAGAATAAGATTACAATAAACTTATAGAATTATCTATGTAGGACTTCAATAGTATTAAGAAACTTGTCACACTCCTCATGCGATCAATTTAAAAGCATATGGGAGCCACACCTCCCACTCCATGCCTTCCTTAATATCCTACCACACATGCAATCTCCTTGAGGTTCTCTCCAATGCATACACATACCACTTCCCATGTGTTTTATTTTATAGATCAAGCTTGCACAAAATCACTAAGTAGTATTACATAAATCATGAGCCCAAAACCATATTCTCCCTAAACCATGACCCCCAAAAACATATACAAGTACAATGCCCCATAAAAATAATAAGTGTCAAATAATTCCTATCGAGTGTAGTATACACATTCTAAGATGCATCACAAAAAAAATATTATTATTATGCAACTTTTAAAACACACCTTTGTCAAAGGTCTCCCACTTGTTATATATATTGCATAAAGGGTCAAAGAATGAACATGAACACCTATAGAATGATCCCCACAACTAGCATATACCATCTAAACGTCTATTTGTGCATATGTGCCATCAAAGAATTTACAAAAATAACCAATGTAATCACCATCTCAACCAAAACCCTCTCATCCTCCATCATTCCAATTCATGAAAGACAAGATATCTACCCAAGCTAATGACACTAGTTGTCACATATAATATTATTATTCCTAATTCAACTTTATATATTAACACAAACACTAAATTATAATAGTAATAAACAAGATTGAGTAGCTACCAATTGCTCGCCTACATATCTAGAACAACCATAGCTTTTTGCACACAAATCCAACTAAATGAAACATAATATAGGATAAAACTACCCCTAGTAGACCTCCTTTTATTCACATGGCTAGTCCAATATGTAATCTCAAGTCCCTCTATATGCATTTTCCTACACAAAGTCTATCTCCATTAGTAACAAACATGTTGACATTGAAAAAATTGGATATATTTGTATCACAATCCAACAATACATATACATCCCTAGAACTCCCAATAACAGTCTATAACCATGCAACCAAAGCCGATGAACAAGCAATGAATATGCCCCGCTACCTCCACAACTATTAAGAGGGGGGATTTTTAGGAACTATATTTATTTCATGAGCTTCAAAATAAGATATAGCTAGCCCTAGTTGCCTGAAATCCCACCAAAATAGAAAGAACACCTAAAATGATATAGAAATTTCAATTAAACCACAAATATATTAGAGAACAGTTCATCCAAATAGTTGTCTCCTCACTCTCTCACTACTAATATCCATAACTCTCTCAAGCTATATATATCAAAAAGATGGAGATTAAATATCCCCCATACTATTAATAAATAAAATAATGAATTGTAATAAGAGTAAATAACCACAAGCACAACAATCATTATAGCTCCACATAAACCTCAACTCAAATGTCATATAATTATGAACCTTCAAGAAGGAACAATAGACCATGGAGAGGAAACCTACAAACCATACCGCATAACATGTCCTTCTACCAATATCTCTAAGCACCCTAATTATGAAAAGTTATATTTCCTTCCAAAACCCCAAACAAAAAAACCTTATCAACATCCAACCATTCAACCCCAAGTCAAATAGGACATATGGATTAATAAACTAGCAAAGATATAAGCCTCTCAATTGAAGGAATGTCAATCTGATAAGAATTCCCAAAACTAGGTAATATGCCCAAAATTATCCCTTGTAATCCTCAAAATTATCCTCATAATAAACTCATATATAATGAGACAAAGAAAAATAAATATGCCAATTACTCCTCAAATTAGGCCTCCAAAATTGGCATCCACAACTCAAGACTCATTTCCATGAGAAGAGGAAGAATAAAAATAAAATGAGTATTAGAAAAAAGGTCAAAAATAAATGTCAAATGATTCTCTACTAAGTGGACCAAAAGTGGGAATGAGATTTTTCTTTCCATGAACATTCTCCTCATAATGTCCATGCTAAACTTATGTCTAGCTCCAAGTATAGGGTCCCTAGTCACTCTACTAAAAAATCATCAAGATTCATCATTTTGGCACATAATTTATAAATTATAGAGACCTTCATCCTCACCCAAGCCTACCCAGTATCAACAAGCACCCAAATGATAATCAAATTGAAAATAAAATCCAAATACACCAATACATTATCTAAAAATTGACAAGGAAAAATGACCATTGTATTCAATAATAGAAGACTACCTCAAATCACTGCCAAAACTCTTTTTACATGCACTATAGAATCCAGGAACTCGCCATACATCATAATTTACATAACAAAATATCATAGTCTCTACTAAACATATTTTCTCGCAAGAGCATTTTTATCATATGAAAACTCTAGTTGATAATTAAAAGTCCATAATGGCACAATCATACCCATCCTCTCAACCAATGATCATTTATCAATGTGGCATATCCACATCATTGAAAAAATAATCTCACTCGAAGTGATACTAATCTACTCATGACATCATGATAAGAATATCTTAACTAAATATCACCCATGGTCCTCACATAATCAAAGAGCATAACTACAACAATACCTTGTACGTAAATTGCAATGGTTCACCTAGGAATGCCTAATATTGCAATGCTTTCTCACATGGTTCTAAAACATGGGAATATAAATAATAAACACCATACTTTTTTCATTTATGTCAAATCTCATATAAAATAGATTTTTAACTCCTGGACATTATCTCTCTATGACACCTTCCACCCAAGCTCTACATTCCTAAATCTTTGTTAGTATAAAACTATTGCATACACCAATATATTATTTTGTTACACTTGAACAAACTCATATGCAATGATGTCACATTTAACCATGAAATGTATGTATATTAAAATATAAATTTGAATCCTCTAGATAATTCAAAAAACTTGTAAATCTAAACCACCAAATATATAAACAAAATGATATAATATCTTTGATATGCAACATGTGATCTTTATAAATTGTTTCCATAATTCTTTATCAAAAACTTGGATTCACATATGCACAAATTCCACTCAACAAAAGGTTAAATCCACAAGGAGAATTTCCCTTCCCACAACTTCAAACAAATCTCTAATACCAAATGTTAGGAATTTTAAGCCATAAATGCTAATTTTGCATGATTTTTATGAGATAAAATACGCTAATAGTATGTAGATAATATAAAATAACAATAAAGAATAAATATAAGATAGCACCATATATACCCTAGAAAAACTCTTTTCAAAAAAACCCCAACCTCTAAAACACCACAAATTTAATGTATTATCTCAAGAATGGGATTATAATACAAAATTATCCATTTAAGACTTCAACAATATTGAACAGCCCAATTTCACTCTTCATATGATCAATCCAAAAATATATGGGAGTCTCACATCACACTATGTTCCTTCCTCAAGATCCTATCACATATACAATATCCTTGAGATGATCTCCAATGCATGCCTGTAGTAACCCTCCATGATTCACCCTTTCATGATGTTGGATAAATGTTGTTTTGGGTTGTTTAGGGTTGTTTAATGCATTAGAATAAATTAGTAAATAAAAAGGTGGTGTGACAAATAAATATAAATGTATTAAATTAAAAATGTAATGAAATATTAAAATAAAATAAAATATTATATTGGAAGGTTGCAATTAATAAATAGAATATTATTTCGAGTTATAAATTCAATCATAAATGCAAATAAATGGAAAGGTTTTGCATGCAGCGACATGCAACCTCAAACTCCAGCTTTTCCCTGTAATTATTTTTGGGGAGATTTTAGAGATTTTGGGGGAAGAGATTTTCTGGGGGGGAAAAGATAGGTAGCTCCGTCTAGATCAATGGAGGCAATGAGGGGTTCGTTTTCAGTCCTTGAGAGAAGCATCTCTCTCTCTTGGAGGCGTTTGTCAGGGATTTAGGGCCCGACCCAAATCTCCCATATCTGCACAGATAGCATTATCTCTGTCGCGACCTTCTAGTGTCTTGTGCATCGATTTTCTGCATATGGTTCGTGGGATGAACAAGACTGTGGTTCCTCAATCGTAGGTTCTACAAGGAACACAAAGAAAAGAGTACAGACAGTCTTAAGATATGAATTCTTTTGCTGCTTAATAGTGGATAATCCTCGTTGATGAGACAATCGATTCGCCTGAAACACATGTTCATCATCGCTCATCTTAATAGTAATGAACCTCTCCTCGATATGCATTTTGCTTGCTATGGTCTGTAGGTAATCTTATCCAGTGCTTTAAATCCATGTCTGTCTGAGTTTTGCATACCTTTGGTACTGTAAATTCGATTTCCACCCTGGAAGGCTATTCTATCGTGCGCCTAAGTCGGTTTGGGGTAATCCAAGGTTAAGTCTTGGGTCTCTAATACAAAAGTACCCTCGAAACTTAAGTTCCCATCGTATACCTTCATTTGTTTTAGGTTAAATGAGTCCTTATAAAAGCACACATATGCGCCAAGCCGAGAGTTCCATGGGATCTAATTAGGTGAACAAATATGCCAGAGAATGTGGACTTGAAAGCCTTCTTCCAAAACATGAGGAAACAGAGATATATAGTCTCAAGGGATGCTCTTTTCCTAGTCATTCATTTTCTCCTTCGCCTTAATATTGTGGTTTTTCTTGAGATCCATCGCTGACTTCTTCTAGCGTTAACTTTATTGGAGAAACCCGAGTTGATAACACAGACCTTGATATTCCTGATAAGCAATCTCTATGAATATTTGAATGGGATATAAGGTAAGTGTCTAAGAAGCTCGAGTATGTTAACGTCGTCTGACTCTCGGTGCACGCTGCTTCTAATTTGCTTGTGGTGCGATGTATATGTGGCATCTGATATTTGAATAGCGATCTATATTTGCTTGGCATTTGATACTTGGATCTGCAAACACTATATGCTTTGGCAATTCGATTTCTTTTGATTTTTGGTGGATATGTGTTTTGTTAGCAACCGATTCTTTCTATGGTTATTGATTCTTGTTGTTGGGAATTTATGGGTGTCGATGTATATTTGCCTTAAGTTTCTAAAGCCTTCCAAGGCTACACCAACGCGCGCCCTCTCCTTCTCCAATGTCGCTAATGGTTGTTATGCCTTTAGGAAATCCTATTAAAACTTCTTTGGCAGCCGATACCATATTACCCTGGCATGCGATTTTATATTGTAGTCATATGATGGCATTCGATGCTGTGTTTTGCATATGCTGGGCAGTTGATACAGTGTAGGGCATTGCATTTTGATGATTACCTTTTGGTTTGTTAGTCACTGCAAATAATTACATAGGAGTTTGATTAAATGCATACTAAGACTTAAAGTCACTGCATGTTTATTTTGTGGAAATTCGATTATTCTGCCTGCAAATTCGATACTCAATGAATATGCTTTATTGTTCATTTGTTAGCCTTCCCTTCTGCATTCTTAGACCGCTTATTGTATGTGTGCATATGTTTTCCATTGATCCGTGTTGATCAGTTATACGCAAAATATAACATCTTTCCTCCTTCTCACTGGCTTAAGTCTTTGTTCTTCATGTTTGTAAAGTTTGGTTTCACAACTGCCAAAGGCATCTGCTTTGAAAACTATTGAAGCCTCTGTAAGGAATCTGCTCTGTGCATATTTTACGAATCTGCATTCCTTCAGACCTCATTTCTGCGAAGCATAATGCTAAATAGTCGCGTCCATCCTGCCTAAGATTTGTTATTTAGAAAATCCAAGGAAGTTTGTAAATATGTAATAATTTAACAAAAATCTCATTTAGTTATCATTTTAGTAATTTTTGTAGTATCATGGAATGCGATTGGAGCTCAAGCGCTTGGAAATTAAATAGGTAAGTAAAATTCGGACAACTGAATGGGATAATGTCATCTTTTAAATTACTCATTTCATTTCGTCATTGTAATTTCTTATCCGCTTAGTATGATAGATAATTAATCGTTTGATAGCTAACGCCCATGCCCTTAAATCTTGGCCTTCGTAAGAGTATCACGGTCATGTAAGTTTTTCATGGCTTCCATATGTTTTTCTCTACCTACGCAACTGCCTTAGGGTTTAGCTTGTGCCCTTTTGAATTCGATATTTTATACTATAAGATCTGTTTGATTAAGCCTAGCTTTGAGCAAATCCTCGACTTAGAAAATTATCATTATTTAAAACGATTGAGGTTTGGCTATTTTGATAAATATCCTTAGGTATGTCTTGAACTTTTACGTTTGTCATTGAAATTTGGATTACAGTGTTGTACCTATACTCTAGCATTTCTATTAGTTAGTTGTTTTAGAAGATACTTTTGGGTTTCGTTTATTGTACAAAGATTTAATAATTATTATGGTTTTGTTATTTATAGTAATATTAAAATGTATGTAATAGTGTATGACTTATAAATGGATCTTAATGTTTATATAATCTATGTTTATTCATCTTATGAAATAGTTTGTCGCTTGTTTATGTTTCCATTCTTACTTTGGTTAGGAGATCTCGCATCGTGTTGTAATGTATCATTGATTGTTTCCTTGTAAAAAAATTGTGTAAGATGTGTTTTGGGTTGAGTTTGGGTAATCTTTTGAAAGACTATCTTCATTTATGAGTTTTCTTAACATATTATTAGATATGGAACTTGTTAATCAATTTTTATTAACATTATTTGAGATTCATATTCAAGTATAAGATTTTGTTAATCAATGGTTTAAAATATTCAAATACTTTATTATAGCAATTGCAACTAAGGACTTAGATACATGTTTTAATTCATTAGATTCTTTTGCATTTGTAAAGTGTAGTTAAATAAAAGAAAATAATTAATTAATTGGTTATAGTCTAGAAATTGATTTCCTACCCTAAATTGATTAGATTACTTGTTCACTTGAATGTGCTCACACAGATTTAGAGATGTGCGAGTATATATATATATATATATATATTGGATAGTACGAAAAGAATGTTTTCGATATGTGAAAGATTAGATGATAAGTGAGTATTTAAATGAAGTGAATTGAATTACCTTATATATGTTTGAGAATTAGGGTTTGTTAAATTAGATAAGTGAAGTTACATTCTTAGTCTTGGTTACTTAAAGATTGTGTGGTTAAGTTAAATGAGTAATAAGTATGTGGAGATAATGTTTTATTTAAGGAGTTTTTCCCAGGGTCACTATGCTATGATTATTTGGTTGCATTAAGCTATATGCTTGACTTTAGGATCAAGTGATTTTGTAATTGTAAAGAGGGTTTCATTGTGCAAATTGTTAAAATCAGGTTCCAGAGGCTTAGGAAGGGGGGTTTATGTGTGATTTGTCCAATGATGGTTTTACTTTGGAAGTGGATGGTAATGTGTGGGTTATGTTCTTTATGCAATTGTAAACCCTAAGGGTGTGGCCTTCTATCCTAGTATGGTTTCATGTGATCATGTTAAAAATGCAAGATGTTTAATGCCTTGCACTATGTAGATTCTTGTGTTGAGATGTGTGTAGAGGGTCTATGCCTTGCACTATTTATACACTCTTGTGTTTGATATGTGAGCAAGATGGTCAATGTCTTGCTCTATGTGTGTGCGATTCATGTAAAATTTGTAAGTGTGCAAGATGGCTTTTACCTTGCTTATTGAGTAGGGTCTACTAGTTCCACATAGGGGGAGTGGCTTTCAATGGGGGACGAAACCCAAAGTGGTTGTCCAAGATAACCCATTGGGAGTTTCTTAATCTAGTGATAACCTAAATAATGAATTAGGGGGTTGGGTAGATTTCACATTAATCAAGATAATGTTATGCCTCACTCATGGCTCAAGTGCTCGTTTAGGCTTGAGATGAGATGGGAAGGCCTGAAATGGCAAGATCAACTGCCTTGTCCTCATGAAAGGTATGTTGATTCCACATGAGTTTGTATGGGGGTCGGGGATCAATAGAGGTTGTCGAGATAACTTAGGATGTGGGTCGAGGCCTAGGAAGATTTTCCAGGATAACCCATATCAAGCTATGTGATGACACTCCTCCCTATTGCAATCTAGCATTCCCTAGTTTTGTGTTCTTCTTATGTTGTGTGTGTGTCTAGAAGCAATGAATGTGATGTGTGTGATGTTCATGTTATGGCAGTGTTGTGTTAGAGTCATGTAAAGCCTTGTTTATGTTAGTCTGGTGTCTTCTTGAGTATTTTTTTGTAGTGGGACCTTACGTTATCTCCTAGCACGAGGGGTGGACCTTAGGGTTCCACAAGGTCGGGAGGTTGGTGCTTTTTCCTCCATTGGGTTTTCCCTTGCTATTGTTTGGATGCGTGGAGGTTGTACCTTGTGTAGAAGTTTCCAAGTTTTAATCCAGTTTGAGGAGATAGTCTTCATGTGTAGGACTTGTATATCAGTTGTACCATGTATTGTAATATTGATGTATTCTTCCCAATTGTATTCAGGGAAGCAATATTGCAATCATTGTAATGATGTAATTGTTATTGATGAGCTCTTTTTTGTAATGGATATTATGATGTAATGCATTTTGTAAATGTGGTTAGTTAGAAATGTACTTGTCTATAGACAAATCATGTGAACATATTTGTTAATGGAATAATTCTAGTTCTTGTTTATACTTGTGTTAGTAATGCAATCATGGGACCTTAGAGGACTTAGTTTAGTTTATATGTTATGTTAAGTTATGCAAGTTCACTGTTATTTCCTATTTTTAAAAAAATTGTTCCATTATTTAGTCATGTTTGTGTTGTCCTCTGAGGTTCCTTGGCTGGGTGTTACAATTCCCATACCACTATGTGTGTTTTCTTTCATAGATGAAGCATACTCAAAACCACTAAATGGAATTCCATTAACCATGAGCCCAAAACCACGTGCTCACTAAACCATGAACCCCAAAATTAAATAAATTTACATTATCCCATACAACTGAAACATAATAAAAAGGGGAACCCTAAGTTTAATGTCTAAACCTAGGGTCAATTGGCTTCCTTTTTCAAATTTTCATTGAGAATGGAGATCAACAAGGTGAATAGATTGACTATCAATCACAAAGGTGATCCAATCATACCTAGATCTCCTTTCTTAGGGCCTTGAAAGTGGATTGGAAATGATTTGGAATGATTAATCTAATTGAACCATATGACCCAATATGATCAATGCAATATTCCAGAAATACACAGACTGAAATAGTAAATTGTAGGTAGATCTGGGAAGTTTTGGATGATGTGCACCTATCATAAAAATTTAGATGTGGCATGCAAAGGAGGACATAGATGACTAGGGGCATATGGGTCCCTGATATGAGGTCTTGAAACTAATTTTGTAGTCCTTTGATGATGGATCTAACCTTCCATTTTTTTATTGTAGAGATTTTGGAATGTCATTGGGTAATTATATAGGTGAGTTTTTGTGGATTGACAACTTTTAGGACTTTGAGTGCAACAATCAACATGTCTTCAATATTCCTTCAATCCTCTTCAAAATTATAACTTGCACATTCAAAGAGAGAAAATATTGGGCCGTTTATGGGCTTGCCTTAGTCAAACCCCATGTAAGTGTTTCCACTTCCACAATGCCAATGTTAATGATAGGAATGATAATTGAAAGGAAGGAATGATGAAATCACAAAACATTGCAACTCACCACCCTTCAATGGCTTCTTTGAATGACTTAAGTCATGGACATCACCTCAAGTATTTGGATCGTGTTTGTTTGAATGTTTGAATGCTTTGGATACCTACAACAAGGGTTAGCCTTCACAAAACATGAACATGCGTGTAATTTGACATGATGTTGGATCTTGAATTGTTGCTATAATGCTCTGAAATGTTACTCTTGATTTTATCTTGACAATAGTATTTTCTCAATACTATACTTAATGCTCCTTAGTTTTCAAATGATAAAATAACTAGGTATTTATATGCAATTGTTCTAATTTCCTAAAAATAAGATCCCAAAAGTTGACACTTGAAATTTGAATTTTGAATGTTAAAATGTTGCCAACAACATATTAAAAATTAGTACCTGACAAGATAGGGGGTGTTAGTTCTCAAAAACGTTGGTTGAAAAACCTCAAGAGGTTTCCAAGCTCTCGGTACGTTTTAGGCTAACAAACAAGGCCAAATAATGTATTTGAACCTTCTTCTCTTTAGGCTCTGCTAGACCTAGGTGGGTATACCTATGAAAATGAGGCAGAATTAAACTGTGTGTTTCCTACTTAAGCAATCTGTCCACAATGGCAATTGGGAGTGGAGAGATGTAAACCCAATTTGGTATAAATTGTATAAGCAATATCAAGGTGAAGTTTATGAATATGTTCAATTAACAGATGTGACGTTTTGAAAATAAATATGATAAAACTAAATGATGAAATGGGTAAGACCAGTTCCTTGTTGGGTGTGTGGAGTCAAATGAAATTCTAAGATAAGTGGCTTGTATTTGGTAGTAACTCTAACTGTTTGGCACACTAATATTGGTTTATAACTTGTATAAACATGTAGGCAAGTGATTGACAAACGAGCTACTTATTTATCCAACTGGAAAAACTGGGTTACTTATAATTTATCAAAAGGATTTTAATCTTTACATGAAAGAACCAATTGAATAAATTATGCAAGAACATAGATAACACCAAATTGGAGATAGATTGACAATCTTGATTATATGGCTCTTCTTATTGATCCAAATAACACTTCCAAACTATTGTGATTGACTAGAAGGATTTTTATTCCTTTGGGGAAATCAATTAATCATATCACACAAGTATAGCAAATGTGCATTGATAATTTGAATATATACTTGATATACCAATTTAAATAATAAGGAAGCACTAAAATGGAGACAACCAGATAATTGAACATGATTTCTACAAATAATTGATACCAATATGATGCCACAAAATCAGAGATTTTTTCATTAACTTCTTCAAAATTGTGCTTGCAACATGGTCTTTCAGAATATAAACATTATGAAATTATTTTGTTGTCCATCTATTACTCCAATTCTACTACTATATTTTCCTCTATCTTCCAATGATTTTTTTTTGGTCCTGGTCTCTCTTATATATAGGAGAGGCAACAAGCTTCAGACCAAAGGTCGTGTCTTTTGATAACAAAACATAACATAACTAAAGAAGCTTAATCATAAATATGTGTATCAATCTATTAATCTCTGAGTAAAAACATGTGGTCACCTAAGACCTATTCAAAGCTTTTACTGTATGATACTTCCTCTTCATGATGTACCTAATCAATCTTCTTCAGAGCCCAAATATTTTTCCTGCCACTTATTAATTGTCAGGTCACTTGGCCATTTGAATTTCTCTGCAACTGTGAAATTTGTAAGATGACTCTTCCATCTGTTATCCAAGAGGTTTTTGACATGCACCACGAACTTTGTATATTCATTTTCCAGCATGACGATCCCATCGAGCAAAGTATGGAACTTGTTGAGATTGATCTCCCCATCATCCTGTATATGTGCCAAGCATTTAGGAATCATTTGATCAAATTCTTCTCTCCATTCACCTATATCTTTCAACTGATTATCATCTTTGAGGATTGTTGGGCTGAAGAGTTATTCGATGGAGTCAAATGTATTCTTTCTACTTTCCACTATCTTCCTTATATCCACCAGATACTTATACTCCTCGATCACACCTTTTACCATCTCTTGTGTAGGTTTAAGCCTTGATGGGGCCTCTAGATCCCTATGTGTAGCTTTTCATAAAGTATTTAGTATGTGGAAGGTAGGTTGCCATCTCTTTTGAAGCTCTTTAAGGATGGGGGAGTTAGTGTTCATTTATTCCAAAGCTTTAATCAGATTGTTGAAGTTTTCATGTACTCCATTTATCTTCTCCTTTAGTATCCCAACTCTATGCTCTAATATCCTCCTTAGAGTTTATGTGATATGATGCTTGACATCCTCCATGTTATGCTTCTTCAGCTTATCAATTTCATTCTCATTTGTCGTATCTGTGGATCCTCTGTCTGGACAGGTGGGTGATAGACGATTAATTCATCCCCTCTCACTGTGGTGGCCTGTTGCAACTAATGTTTTAGCTTTACATTTTCAATAAACAACTTGTTCACCTCATCATTTGATAATTTCAATCTCTTCTCACATTCATTAATTTTCTTCTCCACATTTTCTACTACATCCTTGGTGAACATTGCAGAATGCATGGTCATAGTGGCAGCTTTTGTAGGAGTTGTGTCTCTCATTGTTCTGACCATAGCTGAGCCCCTTATTTCCTGCACTATATCCAAGAGTTGAGGCTTCCTTATACTTTTCTATTTCATCCATAGAGCAAGTGTTTGGGTAGTAGGGTTATACCTTGTTCCTGAGACACCTTCTTCTGAATCAAATTCTGCTACCAACATGGGGTCATCTTGTGCTCTGATCTGATCTAGAAGAAATATTTTACACAACTCCATCCCTAGTATAATTAGCATGGGTATGTGCAGGATCATAATGGGCCAAAAAGTGGTGATATGTTGGATATGTGGTTGATGACCTTTTACCCATAATTTATGGAAACAAAAAAGGGGTTTCAGCAGATTCTCAAATGTCCAATCAACATAAACTATGCTTTACTTGAATCGAATAAATAAATTATTATTCATTTCATTTGAATCACGCCTAAAATCTTGGATTAATAAAATATTTGAAAAACATCTATAGCTCTCACATCTGGTATCACATTTTAATCCCAAACATGCATCATATCTCCATGTTTCAGATACTACAGTGATTGAAAATGAATTCTGTGCTTTGACCAAGTTAAGGTGGTCGTATTACGCATTTTTTTATATTTTTAAAATTTTATAATAAAAAATTCATAATTAATTATTTTATTTGGAAAAAAAAATTACAAAAAAATATGCTTTTTTCCACACTCAGAGATGGAGTCCTCTACTTATATCTAAAACTTATAAAAAATTATTAATACTTTAGTGTGGTTAGGGTGGGTTTGGATAAACACTCCACTTTCTTAGTTTTTTTCCCTAAAATTTAAGTACTATTGCATTGAAATTTCCAAATTTCACCAAATAGATTTAAAAAACCTACTAACTTTTTAGAAACCATATTCACACCTACACAAATTCTATTCTTACATATTTTTGAAATAATATAGATAACTTATTCAAATTTTTATGTCAAGTTGCCTAACTTTGATTTTTCTAAATTTTTCGCCACTTAAGGGCCTATTTTTTCCATGATGATCCTGCACATACCCGCATATCACTTTTCAATACCATCTATCTCGCCTCCTAGGGGTGACATTAATGCTATCAACATTTAACTCTACAAATGTCTGAGCCTGGATCTCAGCTTGCTTCGACTCATCAACTCCAATAAGATTGATTTTCAACCTTTCATAAAATTGTTTCATCTTCATTTTAATCCAAAAGTCCTTAAATTCATTTGTATGGATAAAATTATCATCTTAGATATGAACCTTAGAGAGGCCACTACCCTCTCATCTTCTTGAATTTCATCAGCTCCTTCCTCTGAAATCCTAGCCTTAAGATCATGAGGATTTTGACTTCTTTGTTGTTCTACTACCTCCTTTATTTCAGTCAGAGCTAGGACTGCTTCTTGTTCTTCATCATCACTTGAGTCATATTCAACCAATGGCTCAATTCTCTGTCTTTTATCCAATGGTTCATGAGTAGGAGATGAATGGGATGGACATGTAGGTGATGGTCAAGGTGGTGGTTGGTGAGGTGTGGGAAGTGGAATCAACCCCTCATTTTGGGTCATTTTGTATAATTCATCAAATTTATCAAGGATCATCTGCATCCTTTTAAGAAGGTTGGGTTCATCTGCAAAAAAACCTCTAAAAATTATATCCTTCTCCTTCTGATTCTCCCACTTCATCATTATTATCCACCTTTTTCTAGTCTACATTACATCAACAAAATACACCATATTCCTTATAACATCCTCCTCAGGGTCAAACTCATGTGAGACGACCCTCTTTGTCAACAAAGTTCTTCTAATCATGTTGATATGACCCTTTGGGTCACACATTCTCTCTTTTCCAAATTTGAGGGGATAATTAACCCTCATGAACCTTTGCAATTATTCTAGCATATCAAACCCAATGGCCAACTCTTCAAATACAGTCAAATCGGGAAAAAATGTACATTTCCTTTGATTTCTCGTTAGATCATGCTCCATCCAAAGCATCTGCCGCATAAACTCCAAAAAAATACCCTTGCAGGTACAAACTTAGGCAAAATATGTGGTTCTTGGTCACATCCATATATTCTAATAATTGTATGTTGAGGCATAAAAAACTAGTCAACATAATTATGGGTATAGCTCTAATCTAGCCTATATTGTATAGGCCTCATTACTTTCATCAATGATTCAGGCAATCTTGGTGTTAGGTAACCAAGGGCAGCTATTAGTCTAATAGCAAAATCATCTCGAAATACTACAAAATCACACTCTGTACATATGCTATCCTAGATGTAACACCAATTTTGCACAAGGAGTCTTACTCCACTATCTTGTGTACACAATTTCATTCTTTTAGTCCACTTCACTTCATTCTGATACAGGATTAAGGGACATAATAAAGAATATTTCCTAAAATTAATAGGGGCCTTAGCTTCCCTAACTTGCAGCAAGCCCTCATGTATTTGTTCCTCAATTATAGATGCAAAATCAAACTCTACATTCGACTCAAAATGTTGAATTATCATGGCCATTCTCATCAATCCTATTGGCATATGCTCCTCTACATCTATCCCCAAGACTTGACACAATGCATGATAGGTATTCTTGAAATAAAATTGAAATTTTGAGGCTTGGAAAGGTTCCATTCTAGAGGAAGGGATGGGGAGTTTTTTCTTATCATCACTCCTCTTCATGTGTATGGGGGGCTTGTCACTTTGATATGTTCTTCTCAACCTCTTATATTCCTGCTCCAGTTTCACTAAATTCACCTCTGTTACATCTTGTTTATTTAGGTTGAAACACTTTATAATTGCATCTCTTGTGACATCAACTAAGCACCCACCATTTGGAAGCCTAACAGTTTTGGTTGGGGCATGGTAACTCTAGGAAAGGGCTTTAATTAGCTCAATATCAATGAAAACATTAGGGACAATCATTTTAGCCAAAACTAGGGCCCATGGGTTTGATGTCAGAACCTTGTTGTTCCTCTTCTGATAGAAGTACCAATAAAGGTTCCAACCTGACTGAGGTATAATGGGGTCCCTACAGCCTTGAGCTAAGTCTCTGAAAAAAAATTTAGGTCCTTTGTCTACTGAACCAGGTAACAAGGAAAGCAATGGGGATTGTAATGATGGTTTACTAGTTTTGGTTTCATCCCTATTAACTCCTACTTTAGTCTTCTTTGGTGCCATTTTATGAAATTCACAGAAGATGAGAAAAACTTACCAGAGAATAGAACTCACTTCGAAGAATTCCCTTCACTCCCGCAACTTGAGCTCGTCTGCAACTTGGTTTCAGCTGTTATGAGTGAAAAATCTCTACTTATTTTGTGTATTTTAACACCAAGATGCATTTACTCCTGACTCATAAATTCACACAATTCAAATCTTTGTATTGAGCTCAATTTTATATTTTTATGTCGACTGATGTGATTGTTGTGTTTTAAATGACCCAACGGCTTGGTTACTACACTACCTCGTGTCACTTTTTGCTCCCCTAGGGTATCGTGGTATGTCTTTAGTATCCTTCTTCAATGTACTGCTCTATCGCATGTCACCTTTTACTCCCTTGTGGTACTGTGGTGTCTCCTTAGTACCTATCTTCAATGTACTGCTCTACTGTGGGCTATGTCTTGACCTCCCGAGGTATAGTAGTATAGTGTATATAGTAGTGGTTGCTCTCACCGTCGTACCGTGAGCTGCTTGGGGATGATCTGTAGTAGGGAGGTATGATATGGGTGTTATGAGGGGTGGCTAATGTGATAGTGGTAACATGGTAAAGGGTAAAAATCACCTTGAAAGGCAATAATGTGATTTATTATGAAAATAAGAGTGGGAATTTTGAATTTCAACTGATAAAATACTAAGATTTTTTTATGAAAATTTTGGTTCCAACAGGGGGACCCATACGCCCATTGGCGTATGGGTCTTGGCCCTATCTTCTAGGACTTTTAGTGTTGGGATCAAAACATTAAATTGTTTGCATTTATTAAATGCTTGCAATCCTTTAGAAAGTGGTAAAAATAGGCCTTGTAATGCATATTTAGGAAATTAGGGACTTAATTAGGTCCAACAAATAAAGGGGATAAAAAATAATGTTAAATTATTAAGGGTGATAATTTTTTACACTACATTTAGCCCCCACTTTAGTGAGAGTATGAACCTACACTCAGAATCACACTAAAGTAGAGAAATATATGTCAACAGGGGTTTGATTGTCCAAACATTGAAGAGATGGGATGACTAAGGATCAAGGGAGATGATCAAGCCCTCAAGATCTAAGATTACATGGAAAACCAACATAAGCACAAAGGAACATGCACATTTATGATATGCAGCAAGACAACATACACAAACATACGTGTCTAAAAACATAGCATACACGATGAAAACACACAACATGACATATGGATGGTGATGAAACGAAAACAAAACACGATGTAAACACAATGCAAACATAAAGAAGACACATGCCAAAACACATAACAAAACAAAAGATTAGTACTATAAGATTTGAGTTGGTAAGGCAAAGAGACCTCAATCTTAAATCATCTCAAATACCAAACATCATCCATATAATAAAGGAATACTCCATGAGGATTAAATTCATAAAAATCACTTATGGAACACATGGCTCCACTAGCAAGAAATATGTGTTATGCTAGGTGGTCATGTTAAAAAGGGTGCTCAAGTTCATGCCCCAACAAACTCCGCTATGTTGAATCCATGGACTATCTTGCAAAAACTCACCTCAAGGGGTGAAACAAAACTCACCTCAGGGGATGCATAAAACTTGCCTCAGGGGGTGCACAAATAATGATAAGATAAGGCTAAAAACTCAATGGGTGTTATATCAACACCACCACAAGAGATGATAAAAAAATAACAAAGGGGATTTACTTAATATACAAAAGGTCATACCTTAGGGGATATTGCTCATGACATCACCACCAAGAGAGGACTAATTGTGGAAAAAGAAATACACACCTTAGGCAATACTAACCATAGCATTACCACTTTATTTAAGTGGAACATCATATTCCAAGAAAGGTCACACTCTTGAGGGATACCAAGCCCAATATCACCACCAAAGAGACACTCATATAGAATAAGAAGGCCACACTTTGATTAACAAGGTCACACCTCCTAGTAAATATATGATATTATCACTAAGAAGGGACTATTCCTATGCAAACAATGAGCAGGGGACTATATGACCCCCTTAAAATGTTAGTGTACTTGCTACACTAGTGTTTTAAGGAGATAAAGAGGGATCCCTTACTAGAAGGAATGCACCTAGGACAAGGCTTCCTAACCCCTTGCCACCAAAGTATAAGGACAAAGGTGAGACAAATTGATTATGATGTGTTGCTCCTTATAAAATGACAAATGATTATATAAATCCCATTTTATACCCTCATGAATGATAATGAGCATGTTTTACATGTTTTGACACTAAAACTACCACATGGTAAGGAGAAAGGAAAATGAATGTTAATGTATTATATACTTAATTTGATCCCCATAAGGATCAAATTCTCTTAATTTCTTCTTTAATGCATGACATTCATCAGTAAGATGTCCAAGTGTTTTATGATATGCACAATAAGACATGTTTGTACTCTTTCCTTTCTTATTTTCTCATTTGTGGATACGTGGCAATGTGATTTTTCCTAGTTTGAGAAGTGTGTATAAGGTCTCTTCAGTTATATGATGCATGAAAGGTAACTTCTTAAGTTTATATTTCTTAGTTGGTGGAACAACTATTAAATGTAAAGGTGGAGGATCTTGGTAACTTTGTCCTTTAGTATCTTCAAATGGTGTTTATTCCAAGAGAGAATGGGCTTTATGCTCCTTCTAAGTTATGTCATATCCTTTCTTTCTTAAGATCCTAAAGCCTTGACCATAGCCTTTTTCTAGGTTGACAGGTGTGTTAGTGAATTTGTTCTCATAGGATGGAGGAGCATCAATAGATGTGTTTTCATTTTGATTGTTATGAATAGGTTTCTCCATGATCGATGATTGAGATATGCCTTGTGATTCAATTTCAAGATGCAAGAGGTTGAACATTTCAAGTGATGGAATTGTAGGAGGTGTTGGTTGTTGACATGGGTTATTAAGCCATTGCATTGAGGGATAAAAGGTTTTCAAGTTTATGCAAGGATTTTTGTATGAATTCATGCATGCTCTCTTCATCTTGACCCAAGATATCTATCTCATGAGGACATGAATTGAGAGGTGAAGGATCATGAATATTATTATCAAGATTTGGATTATCACCAAACACACAATTTGAAACATCAACCAAATATTTCAAGGACATCCAAATTTTATCAAAACTCATATCCATAATGAAATTTTGCAATGAGGCTTAGATTATTAATCCACGGGTGAAGATCAATCATACAACTCCAAACAAAGTCTCCTAAGAGTATTCTATCACAAAAAGTTTGCTTATGCCCAAAAAATAGGATAGAGTCACCTAGGGGTGTCTAAGTCTTCAATAAGGGTTCTAAAAATTCAAATTTTGACTGGTTTTTACATTGTTTAATGACTCTAACTCTACTTACAAACAATTGTAACAGTAAGTAATTTCTCAAAATTTGTTTATATGCCAATTTGATGTAAAATATAAGTATGCAAGAATGTTGAAGATGTTTGAATAAGTTATGAATGTAAATTTTAGATCTGAAATGCAATAATTGAATGATTCTAAAATGCAAAGACCTGAAAATGATGATTTTGATGCAATTGTGAAATATTGATTTCAAAACAAAGATCTGCAAGTACCTACAAACCAGGCAGACAAAGAGGACAACTATGAAAAAGTTTTTTGATGCACCTGTACAAGGATAGAGTCACCTAGGGACGTCTAAGTCCTTGGAAAGGGTTTGAAAATTGAAAAACTAAAATTTTGAGTTGTTGTTTAAGGTCTTTGTTTCTATCTACAAACAGGTTTGACAATGACTATTTTTCATAATTCGTCAATGTGATTCAAACGAAAATTTATGATAACATGTGAATAAAACTAAATAATTATGAATACAATTTTGAATAAAAATATAATCTAAATGACTGAAACACACCCTAATACAAGCTATGATGCAATGTCAAGTGCAATTTTTTTTGGATTTTTACAAGTTTTTATGATGTAAATATGAAACCCTAAATAAGAAATGCAATACAATGCAATGAAAAACCTAGATCTAGGGTGAATGAATGTAATTTTCAAAAGGTCTATTATGTCAAAATATCGAGTTCACCAAAATGAAACATAAGAAAAAGGGGAACCCTAAGTTTAATGTTTAAACCTAGGATCAGTTGACTTCCTTTTTCAAAGTTTCATTGAGAATGGAGATCAACAAGGTGAATAGATTGACTATCAACCACAAAGGTGAGCCAATCAGGCCTGGATCTTCTTTTTTAGGGCCTTGAAAATGGATTGGAAATTATTTAGAATGATTAACCTAATTGAAATATATGACCTAATATGATAAATGAAATATTCCACAAATACACAGATTGAGACAATAAACTGCAAGCAAATCTGAGAAATGTTGAATGATGTGCACTTGTCATAAAAATTTGGATCTGGCATGCAGAGAAGGACATAGATTCTTAGGGGCATATGGGTCCCTTATAGGGGGTCTTGAAAATGATTTTGTAGCCATCTGATGTTGGATATGACCTTCTATTTCCTAGTTGTAGAGTTTTTAGAATGTCATTAGGTAATTATGTAGGTGAGTTTTTGTGGCTTGACAAATTTTAGGCCTTTGAATGCAACAATAGACAAATTTTTTTCAATCTTCCTTAAATCCTCTTCAAACCTATAAACTACACATTCAAAGAGAGAAAATATTGGGCCATTTAGTGGCTTGCCTCAATCAAAAACCTGTTAGTGTTTTCACTTCCACAATGCCAATGTTAATGATAGAAATTATAATTGAAAGGAAGGAATGATGAGATAAAAAAATGTTGCAACTCACCACCCTTCAATGGCTTCCTTTCCTTGAAGGACTGAAGTAATGCACATCACCTCAAGGATTTGGATCTTTCTTTCTTGAATACATGAATGCTTTGGAGACCTACAACAAGGGTTAGCCTTCACAAAACATGAACATACATATAATTTGGCATGATGTTGGATCTTGAATTTTTGCTATAATGCTCTAAAAAATTTCTCTTGATTTTCTCTTAACAATAGTATTTTCTTAATAGTGTACTTAATGCTCGTTAGATTTCAAATGATAAAATAACTAGATATTTATATGCAATTGTTCTAATTTCCCAAAAATTATATCCCAAAAGCCAACACTTGAAATTTGAAATTTGAATGTTAAAATACCACCAACAACATATTAAAAATTGGTCCCCAACAATATAGGAGATCCCATAAGCCCATGGGCATATGGGTACTAGCCCTATCTTACAAGACTTTTAGTTTCGGGATCAAAACATCAATTATTTGCATTTATTCAATGCTTCCAATCCTTTAGAAAGTGGTAAAAATAGGCCTTGGAATACATAATTTTAGGAAATTAAGGACTTAATTAGGTCCAATAAATTATAAAGGGGATCAAAACATAATATGAAATTTTTAAGGGTGGCAATTTTTGACACTACAACAACTTACAAGTTTCCCCAAGAATTCCTATCCTAGAGTGGTATGCACATCCTAAGATGCACCACAACAAAATAAGAGTAATACATTACTATGCAAGGTGTACAACACACCTATCTCAACATTTTTATCACTACCCTTTTGAAAAATACTTTTCTTTTGAAACTTTGAAGGATATGAAGACATAGAAGGAACATACGATGACCTATATTTTAATACAATGTAATTCAATAATAATTTCGCATTTTTCATATGACCACATAAAATAATAAAAGAGAAATAATTGTTCAAATACAGATTATCCTAAATTGGTGTAAGTGTGATTCCTATTAATATCACCTAGGTTAGAATGTAATTCCATATATTTTGAACCTGAAGTATCTCCATGTTTAAGAAATTATGAACTAAATCATTCTAAAAAAAATTATGGTATAGAATAAATATCACTAGTTAGAATACTATATAATATAAAAAACAAGTGCTTAAGAAATGCTTAAAAATGAGACAATTTTTAAAAAAATATATATTTAGAATCTACACATAAAATTTTAAAAATTACTAGTTCACATTATCTTCAAATTCTTAACATTTTGCTTGCTAAAAGTGACAAAAAGTGAGATTTTAGTTTTAAATGTTGATTTTAGTGTCCCACTTAAGCCCAAAAGTGGGACACACTATTATTAGATCACCCAATGACAAATGTCCTTAAACAAATATACTATGTAATTCAAAATTGGGAAGGCGATACTTTATCTTAACACATAAAGACTAGAATCTTTAATCACACAATCAATAATCGCCACACTAGATCCTTTTGTACACTCAAAAAATATGAAACTATAGTCTTCAAGCTCATATTCACATGAAGTTGACTAAAAAAATATTTAGCTTTGTCTTAGAAAAAGAATGAATGGACTCATATGGTAAAAATTAGAGCCATATTATAAAAAAATCCCTTAATATATGTTACAAAAAATGGCCAACAACTTCTAGCCTCCTACACATAATCAAAAGATGTAGCTTTAAAGGGTTAGAAATGGTTATTTGGGTCACTCTTTCTACTATGCTTCTTAAAGAATTGTTCCACAAAACCAACTAGTAATAGATAACTCACCATCTCAAAAGTAAGATGAGTGTGTCATGGTGGAATACAATAATCTATATCTCGGTCTACAAGGTGTTAGAGCCCAACCATGGATGCCCATAAAAATTAAAAATTTAGTTATGCTTGTCTATGTGTTATAGTGACTTTATATAAACCTACCTCTTATAACCAATATGAGATAATATAAGTGGGATGTCTCTTTTTCAAAAAACCATATAATTCTACCCTTCATTGGCCCTTGTATAATTATTGACATTTCATGCCACCCTTAGATGACCCATCATTGATAACCGATCTGAGAGATCCTACATGGGTCATCTTGCATGAATTTTCCTTGGGGAGGTTCTTAAATTTGGCTAGGTCCTAGTTTTTGGGCTTTCAATTTTTCGCTTCCCTACCTACGTGCATGCTCCCTTCATCAATCCCAATCTTCTATCTTTTCTTCCTTCTTCCCCTTTTCCTCCTAAGGGTTTTGAGTGTTGACCTCTGGCCTTACTCTTTAGGCCTTACCACTCCTTCCTTGCAAGTCATAAGCCTCCCACCTGACCCTCGAAGTCCAACTAAGTCCTTTAAATATTTTCCTAAGTGTTTCATTTCGAGCTTCAGAGGTCAGTATTCCCTCTTATCGCCTATCGTCATTCCACTTATCCCTCATCTCCTCCTCTTAATCTCTAATTTCCAATGATTGCCTTTGGGCATTGGACACCAAGGTCTCACCTTTCCTCTTACCCGGTAAGAGATAGCCCCTCCCCCCTCCCCCCAATCCTAGAAAGCTCATTTCAACCTTCAGTGATCGGACCCTCAACTTCCCGCCCCCTCCTCACTCCTCTACTCCTTTCATCAAAATCTAGCTAAGTGTCAAGATCTTCAGGATTTGTAGGTTAGAGTTTCACCTTACCTCTTACCATTCATCGGTATGAGGTAATTTGACACCCAACCCCCGATCCCCGACATCCAACGAAGAGTAGCTCTCTGACTTCGTAGCTTTGTTCTTTGTTCCAATATTTAGCAGGAGGTAAGTGGTATGAGGTATCTTCTACACTTGACCTTTGATAAGGACACATTTTTGAGGGTCCAAACCATTTATTTTGTAAGCAGACAAAGGTTCTTTTCGGGCCCGATGCCATTAATGCTTGAGTGACTTTCTCACCTACTTGCTTAATTTTTGAGGCTCGAGGATAGCATATATTGCACTTCCTAATGGTTGTGGTTGATTTCATGGGCACCCATGCTCATTTATTGATTAATTTTGTCCTTCTTCTCTTGCCCCATAACCAGATCATTGATTTTGTGGGGGAAATTTTGGAGGGATTTTTGGTCAACATTTATTGCAGGGGTATGGTGTGTAGGTCTTTGCACATCCAAGGCTCGTCCTTCAACACATTTTCTAGGATCTAATCGCCTCAACCCAATCTAAGGAGATTTTTTCTATTTTCTAACCCTAACGAGGTTAGGTTTGGGTTGGATTCAACTAAGTTATGCCTGAAATATAAAGGAAACACTTGTATATTTTTCAAGGGTTCTTCCTTGGGATTTTCTCTAACAGGTTTATGCTACTCTAGCATTTTGTGACTGTAAAATTGGCTTCCATGCCTTTGTGTCAATAAAAAATCCTATATTTTACCTCTTCTCTATGCTTGTATCTTGTGTATTATTTGATACATTTATGCATGCATTGTTTTATCATCTTTGTAGGGTGCATAATCGTGCTAGCTTGTTGTAAAAGTGTTGATTATGGGTAACCTCTACCCCTTCATGTTTCCCTTGTAAATCTAATAAAGTAGAGAACTTTGTGAGTTTCTTAAACAATTTAGTTGACACCCTGTGCATCAAAAGTAGGAAGAAATATTCTTAAACTTGGTGCATCACCCCCTTTTTCCCTTATTTTCAATATTTCTTTTTCTCCATTTTCCTCCTGCAATTCATAGTTTAGGGTTAGTGTAGAACTTTAAGCGTTGGGTCGAACCATCCTTCATTGCACCTGGTTTAGAAAGGAATCTGACCTTCTCCATAGATCTAACCTCATTTACAAGGTCCCACACCTTGAGGTTAGTTCCATTGTTTCACTAGAATGTTGAACCCCTGGTTCAGCTAGGTGTAATTCTGAGTGACAATAGTAATCATCATGCTTCAAAATTTGTATAAAGAGAAAAATTAAGTGGTCACTCATGTGGGTCATTTATTGAAGTTTTATGAGTTGTTGGAGTTTCAAATTTTTGGGGTAGTCCATCCTAATGTGTCATCCCAACAACCTCCACATTATCTTACCTATCAAGTTATTATAGATCCTTACAACATACCCTTCCACCAATCTCGAAAATTCAATCTAAACCTTATCAAATTTGGTTAAGATTTTATTCTATTGGCCTATCAGACTTGTTGAAGTTCTCTTTCTAGCCACATAAAATCTAAATGTGCTAATGTGTTTGAACATTTTTTATTGTCAAAGTGTCATAATTGATCCTTCATTCATACTACAATAATTACATTCTTAATCTCTTACCCTAAAAACCTATTATCGAATTCAAGTTTTTTTTGTAGGGATTTTGGACTTTTTCATCCCATCATATTGATTCCATTCAACCATTGAAATCCTTATTCTTTATATTCCAAGTATTTCTAATTATTTTTGCATCAAATATTTACACATTGTAAGGAAGCTAAGGTAGCAAAACAACTTCCTACACTTACCTTGAGAGGAGGTTTATGCAAAAAAAAAATTTACAATAGATACAAAAACTAAATGAAATAAGAATAAATATCATTCATACCACAACACATAGATTTACACGGGGGAAACTCTTTCGAGAGAAAAACCCACGCTCCAAAATCCACTCAATGTATTATTTAAAAATCAACGAATTATAATATATTTTTAGAGCAAGATTTCTCAAGAGTATCACCAACCAAATATTTGGAGGAAAATCAACATCTATAAGTCTCTCACATACTATTTCAAATTCTAATGAACCCAAATGAAACTCCAGTCTTCAAAGGATCGACTAAGAAAGATATCATCCACAAGAAAGTGTTATAGTAGGAGCTTGCACGAATATTGAGAATTTTTGTTGATCAATGAGATGAATGATCTGATATATTGATATATATGATATAATGTACAAGCACCTTGAATATATAGACAAGGTGTGATGAGGTATGACTAATACCCTTGATACAAACATTAAATGCTCAATGCAAAAAATTAAATGCATGAGATAACTATTAAATGCCTAAATAAGTAAAAGTAAATAATGAGATATGGCCCCATTATAACTAACTTCTAGAAATGACACCTAGGACTAACTCTTAAGTAAACTTATCATGTGAATAGGTCCCCACTAATGACTAGTTAGGAAATAAACTTATTCACACCAACACCCCCCATAAGTGCAACATAGGGAGTGAAATTATTATACAAATGAAGCAAAATGGGTCCCAAAAATGAGGCCATGTTAGGTACCCATGTACAACTAATCATGCAACTAATCTCTCACAATTGGAGAAAAGAAGAAAACCTTGTGGGACAAAACTCTTCTCCAAAAAAGAGATGCAATGCAAATCATGTACAAGTGATAGAAGAAGTGATGTATGGAAGCCTCAACATCAATACCCCCAATAATTATATCCATCACAAGGATACAATATAATTTCCCCCCATAAGAGGTAAATAGAGAGACTATGTAGCCCCTCACAATGTATAATCACCTGCAAAAATGGTAAGTGCCTAAAGACAAAGCATGAACCAATATCAACAAACAACTTGTCTCCCTTTCAGAAGAAACAAAACCAAGTATAAATATAGGAGTGCTTTCCTTTCTAGATAGGAATTTAAAAAAAGGCATAAATATGTATGATGATGTCTCTAAAAATTTCTCATGTGTCTCCTTGGCCACTAAAGATGAAGATGACACAATCAAATCAAGTACATGCAATATCAATGAAGAAGATGACAAACCATGACTATACGGAAACTGATGTTGAACAAGATCCAAATTCAAAGATGGTTGACAAAAATTGTGCAATGATTGTCATCAAAGAGGAGAGATACCCCCTCAAATGTTTCCTCCAAATATGAAATGTGAGACTCCACAAACAAGGATGCATTTTTTGATAAATAGGAATACTAATCAAGAAGACAATGAGATACCTGTTACAATGAATCATGGGAATTTCTCAATGAATCACCAATAGAAAATGAATGGTCATGTTGAACAGGAATGATGGGAGCCTCAATCAATGACTTTGCACAAGGAATCTCTGATGGTAAAGGTACATCAAATGACTATGAAGGAGAAGGAGCATCTGAAGAAACCTTTTCATCCTCATCCAAAGATTCAAAGTACTCCAAATAATCAAACTCCCAAATAGTATCATCATCATAAGGTATCCTATCTGAAAAATGAAGAGGCATAAGACAACCTGAAACAGGATCATTTTGGAATGGTTGAGTATTAGTATCTCCATATATCTCCAAAATTTTAGTCCAAAGAGTATGAGAACACTCACAATGAATAAATAGCATTCAAAAGGTCATCATTAGAATTCATACCAATAACTCCTAAGTTATGATCCCTTTTGCAATTCCAAGAAAATTTCTTACTAGCTATACTTGAAGGGGGAACGAGATCATACAAATGTGGCAACAAATGAAGCCAATGAATATTTTTTATGATGCCATCTCTCCATTGTTTATAGTTTCCCCTTTTCAACATAATCAAAGAAGGATGAAATGAAAACCCCATAATGAACTATGATAAATCTCCAAAATTACAAAGACATTAACCTTCAACAGCAATTAGAAACCCCATATATGATGCACAACCAAAAATGAAGCTTTCCTAACAAATAGAACTTCTCCAAATAGCAGTATGTCCTAGTAATCAAGGAGATTCCACAAATTGCAAAAACTCAATAGACAATACCTGGGGTTGTATCTATAAAATGTGCATGGACTAAATGATAGAGCTCCTGATCACCTTTTCAATATCATTGGAATCTCCAAAATTCGATATTCTAATAAAAAGATACAAGCTTGGGAGTCCAAAAGAGAACATTCACTTCAAGCTACAATAAATGATATCAAATAGCAAAATACTGAGAAATAGACTTCACCATAGTGACACTAACTAAATCAACTTTCCACTAATATTTTGTTTGAAAAATTCACCTCCTAGATCAAAAGTTATCTCAGCTTGAAAAAAAGGCCCTAATTGGGTGCTAACAGGCTAACTTGTCGCAAAAATTAAGTCCTAGGGAACTAGCCCTCAATCATCGATATGACCATAGGTTTTACAGTGGAAAAATTAAAAATTTCGTTGCCAAGTGAGCAGCGATTGAGTGATGGAAAGGCAACAAGTTCATGTGTCGCTCCTCCAAGCTAGAGCCCCTGGATTTTGATATGACCAGGGCATAGTGGTGGAGAACCTTAGGCGGGGGTTGATTTGACCGGGCTGAAAACAATAAATACGCTCGATAATGATTTGCAAACAAAGACAAAGTACGGGGCAACAGGAAATAAATGTTGCATACAATGCTGCAATAAAATAAATGTCTGCCAACCAAAGATTTTTTCCATGGATTTTTTTAAACCACAAATAATACATGCCAAACTTTAATATGCCCAAATAAATTAAAAAATTCCCTATAATAATAAATAGTGAACCCACAAAAAAAAAATTCACCACAGGGGGGCATTTTTTGTCATATTATACAGATACGTACAGTATAGTCGTATAGAATCTCCACACATTACAAAAATCCTCTGATACCCTTCAAAAAAAGTGTCAAATTTTGTCGATTTGACAGGTGTTTTAAGGGTTTTTGGGCCTTTCAAATGCAATGGTCCC
>VDFB02164661.1:0-14658 GCA_007258455.2 Sequoia sempervirens | reverse complement strand
TGAGGATGTGCTTCTTGTACCAAATGACCAAAACACCCTTCCACAATCGACCACTTCCATTACCGCCATAGAACCTACTATCAACGAGGATGATACCCTCTTCAACACGCATCAAAATCCACTTTACAACCCACTTGGATTTATTGATACATTTTAGGTTCCTTACCATACCACCTCATCATTTTCCCTTAACACGCAAGTGTCTAGACCTTTGGTACAAGCAAGCTCATCCGAAATAGAGAGACCTTACAGATTTGTCTCTTCATTTGCACAAGAAAAATTTCCACCATTCAAACCATTCACACCTCCCACCACGTCAACACCATATTTTGGTTTAGGGATCTCCCCTTTACCTAAACTTCCACCTTTCCCTAACACATAAATCAATTCCACTCCAATCAATTCATCCAACCATAAGTAACGATCTTCAAACACACCATCCATACCAAACCACATGAGAGCTTAATCAAACATGGTCTCTCAAACACCTTACTCATTTCATTTCATCTCTACTCATATCATTCCTACCACTTCACCTAGTCCCACCATTCCTATCGCTTCACCCATCCCAAATGCACCTATCACCACATTCACTCCAACCACTACATCCACTATACCTCAAACTTCCACTACCCCCATCACACCCCTTACATCGCAACCTCCCACCATCGCTTTCCAAAACACATCCTTCAACCTAAATACAATTCGGATCCCACCACTCACTACCATCAAGCAATGCTTGGCGGTAAGCCATTATAATGCTTCTATATTCAAAGCATACCAACAATTTCTCCAACAATGTCAAACAATTCAGCAAGCACCTATAGCCACGCACGCTTCTCAAGCTTCATAGAAAAATCAAGCTCAAACATCACTGCAACAACAACAAGCACAACAAGCAGCACAAGCCCAAGCTTTGTTGCAACAACAACAACGAGCCGCACAAGCCGCTCAAGCTGCTCAAGCTGCACAAGCTGCACAAGCCGCACAAGCTGCATTAAGCCGGGCCTGCCGGGCCTGCTTCGTTTACGTGCTCACGCCAGTTTCCATAAGCCGCATTGTCAGCTTCAAGCCGCAAAAGATGCCTTAAGATGCCCAAGCACGAGTGCAAGCACAAGCGCAGTACTTTGCACAACACCAAGCAGCCCAACAACTCGCATATCAGAAAGCGTTAGAGCAATACCAAGAGCAACAAGAAGCAGCCCAACAAGCCCTAGCTGACCAACAACAAGCATTGTTGGACCAACAACATCAAGCACAACAACAAGCTCTATTAGCGCAACAACAACAAGATCAACAACAAGCGTTGTTGAAAGCATACATGGCACAAAAAGCAAACATTCCACCCATTCAAACACCCACTCCACCCCCCCAGAACACCTTCATTCCACCTCCTGATCCACAATTGGATGTCACCGCACAAATAAAATTTCTGTCACAACAAGTGCTTGACCTTCAATCAGGAAAGACACCAAAACCACACAAAAACCTATGCCCTTATCCATTTGATAGGAGCGTAGAAATGAAACCATTCCCAAAAGGGTTTGAGATCCCTAAATTTGACAAATATCGCGGAACGGGTAACCCTAAAGATCACATCAGGGAATTTCAAGTACATTGCATGGAGGTGGCTCACGACGAAACGTACTTGATGAGATTATTCCCAAGAAGCTTGGCTGGAAACGCTATTGATTGGTTTTCTCAACTTTCTGGAATCAAAAAATTCTAGGAAATCGTGGATGCCTTCATACATAATTATTCCTTCAACACTCCCATGGAGGTTAGCTTATAGGAATTATCATCTCTCAAACAAGGGAAAAATGAATCATTCGGTGCTTTCTTACAACGATGGCGATCCAAAGCTAATCAAAGCAAGTGGTCCATGACTGAAGAACAACAAGTGGGAACTATCATTGCGAATCTTGATGGGCCCTTGGCCTTCCACCTCAAAATGCAAAACATCACCACTTACGACCAATTGATACCTAGGGCGCTCAATATCGAACAAGCCCTTGCCACGCAGGGAGAAACTTCATCATATCAAGAAGGCTGCTCATCATCCAATTATCATGACAAACCACGAACATGGGCAAAGAATCGTAATGTAACCAATGATGGTGTTGTTGACGCCAAAGTTGTCATTAGTGCCCCACGGAAGAACAATCCACCATCCCAACAACAACAACACCAAAACACCAATCAAAGCAATCGACAAGTCAATATTGTGGTCCAACCATCCCATAACCAAAACACAAACAACATTGATAATCAGGGAAGACCACAGCGAAACAAGTTCTTCCCCAAACGAAAATACACACTCCTTGGGGAACCTGCTGAAGCAATCATGAAAAGATTGGTAGATGAAAAATTGATAGCGGTCCCTACACATAATAATTATCAAGAACCATCGGTCAAGCCACCATGGTATAATGAGAATTATCTTTGTGACTTCCACAAACTCAAGGGACACACGACAAACAACTGCATGAGGCTCAAAAATCTAATTCAAGACCTCATAGATGACAAAATCATAGATGTGGAAGCACCATCAGGAAACAAAGATCTCAAGATTTACACGAATCCGATGCCGAATCATGGCAACAAAGGAAACAAAGATCAAGACAAAGGAAAAGGGGCTTATAAAAATGTCAACCACACATACGAGGGTGTTGTTGCTTGTTTAGACGAGTTTTGTGGAGTCATCACCATCAAAGGGGCCCAAGCCGATTGTGGAGTCACCACAAGAGGTGGAAAGGTTACCATTGCAGCACCATCTCAACCAAGCAGAAATTCCACATCCAATCCAAGGTCTAACCCTAGTGGCTATAATGTCTTGGATCAATTGAAAAGAACCCCTGCACATATCTCCATCATGGAGTTACTCAAAATCTCATATGCACACAAAAAGATTCTAGAAGAAGCTTTGGCGTCATCTATTGTCCCCGCAGATCTAGATGCAGAACAATTCCAAGCTATGGTCGCAAATATCACCACACCTAACATTCTTACATTTTCTGAACAAGACTTCCCCACACAACCATCTCACAACCGTGCACTTCATCTGGAGGTGTACGTAAATAAAAAGACAGTCAAGAGAGTCTTGGTGGATGGAGGTGCAGGCTTAAATATTTGCTCCTTAAAGCTTCTAAAGAATTTGAACATTTCAGAGGATTCAATTGACAAAGGAAAAGGCATCACAATAAGCGCATATGATGACCAGGAAAGGGTATCCCAAGGCACCATTCAGCTTCCTGTCCAGGTTGGACCCGCCATCATGCAAACCAACTGTCAGGTCTTGGACCTCGATTTACCATACAACATTCTCCTAGGGCGACCATGGATACATGCAATGCAAGCTGTAGCTTCAACTTTTCATCAATGTGTGAAATTCACACATGAAGGTCAAGAGGTTACTATCCATGGAGATCCTGAGCCATTTGCCTACTGCAAAAATCTAGAGGCAAAATACTACAAGATCCCGCAAGTACCCAAGAACGATGAAGGCCCATCAACACCTTACGTGGATCCCGCCACTCTCACTTCTACGACAGAGACACCCTCCACCCCCGCCATCCCCGCCTTTTCTGATATCAAAGTCATAATACAAGATGATGGTTGTGGAAACTATTCAATTCCTAAGAATGCTTTTGTAGTAGGAGAGCTACCACAATCTCCTAGATCAAGAGGACGACCACAATCACAAGAAGCTTCAACATCTCAAGGATCCTATGAACGAAACCCTACCTTCCCAAGTGCAGGAGATCTTGGTCAGGAAACATTAGAGGGGGACCTATCTCATCTCCTTTATCGAGAGGATATACCAGCAGTTGAATTGCCTATGGATGAACGAAACAAAGGTATGAAGCTGATGCTCTTGATGGGCTATAACCGGAACCAAGGGTTAGGGCAAGATAATAACGGGCGTGTAATACCCATTATACCTGAGAAGCAAATAAAAAATCTTGGCATTGGTCATCCTACTCCTAAGGTAACTGTACTTGGTCGAGGTGCCCAGGATAGACGGAACCGAACGCCTCCTCAAGAATCTGTAGCTACTCCAAAATCCTCCATGACTTTAGGAATGCCCACTGATTTAACTGAGTCCCCAGAAATAGGATTACCTTTGCTGTTTGAGGATACTAATGTCCTTATGATTAGCACCTTGTCTTATGAGTCTGAAAACCAAAGCAATGAAATCCGATTAGTCTATCCCCAACTGATTGATTACGACCAACGAGGACCACCAATTCTTGACATGTTTGAAAACGATAAGGCGCTCCCGGAATTCATGGGACTTAGGGATGACATTCCATGGGATCATAAGGCGTGTTTTATCATGAGTCGATACTACATGCATACCAGAGAAACGCATTGAACTTCAAATGCGAAAATAAAAAATTGAGACACCCCTAAGTCCTTGAGGAAACCACCCGCGGTACCGGAATTTAAAAGTAAAAGAAAGGACGATCCAATGGTAAAACCTCTCCTCGAGGCCTCGAGGATGGGGATTCCTAATCTTCCTCTTACAGCTATACACTAAGAAAAGTCAGCTATGCTAGCAGAAAAGTGCAACCCCATCAATCTGGGAACACAAGAAACTCCTCATATTACATTCTACGCTGAGTCATTATTATGCAAAGAACAGGAGGAGTTGGCTACCTTCTTAAAGGAGAGGAAGATAAATTTTGCGTGGACCTATGCTGATATGCCAGGATTGGATCCAGAGGTAGTGGTTCATCACTTGGCAGTGGTTCATCACTTGGCAGTCTATCCTAAAGCTAAACCTGAGAGACAGAAGCTTCGCAAAATGCATCCTCAAATTGCTTTGTTAGTCAAAATGGAGCTCAAAAAGCTATTAGATGTGGATTCATTCACCACCTTCGATTATCCGTATCGGGTATCAAACTTTGGTACCAGATTTCAAAAGCCCGACGGGAGTTTGGCAAGAATCAGACGGATTTCAGAGATTTGAACAAAGCAGCGTCCTGCTGATGATTTCCTCATTCCCCAACATTGATACGGATTAGATACATTACAGGCATGAGATGCTATCACTTGCGGATGGATTTTCGTGATACAACCAGATTATGATATAGCAAAAGAAGATCAACACAAGACGGCTTTCACTTGCCCATGGGGAACATACTGCTGGAACGTAATGCCATTCGGCTTAAAGAACGCCGGGGCCACATACCAAGGGGCCATGACACTAATATTCCATGACATGATCCACAAAACAGTTGAGGACTATGTTGATGACATCCTGGGAAAATCCAAAAAGAAGGAGGATCATATATCGGTCTTGAGTGCTATCTTTGACAGACTAGAAGAATACAAGGTTCGCTTGAATCCCAAGAAGTGTGTCTTTGGCGTACAATCAGGAAAGTTGTTGGGTTACATAGTGTCAATGAGAGGCATTGAGATTGATCCGGCAAAGGTGAAAGCAATACTTGAAATGGAAGCTCCTAGGACATTGAAACAACTGAGAGGTCTCCAAGGCAGGCTTCAGTCAATTCGCAGGTTCATAGCACAATTAGCAGATAAACAAATCCCTTACTCTCACCTACTCCACAAGGGGGTAACGTACAAATGGGATGACAAATGTGAACAAGCCTTCAACAAAATCAAGCAATATCTGTTAACACCTCCAGTACTAAGGCCTCCAATTCAGAACAAACCATTGATCCTTTATATCTCAGCAACTGCAGCAGCCCTTGGTGCTCTCCTAGCACAACATGATGAAAATGGAACAAAAAGAGCCATCTACTACATCAGCCATACAATGGTGGGCCATGAGTTAAACTATACATTCATTGAAAAAGCTTGCCTAGCAGTGGTGTTTGCATCCCAAAAATTCAGACACTACATGTTGGCACACAAGATCAAACTCATAGCTAAAATTGATCCCCTAAAGTATCTTCTTTCAAAGGCAATGCTTATGGGAAGAATGGCTAAGTGGGTAATGATATTATCAGAATATGACATTGAGTATGTGGAGTGCAAGGCAATCAAGGGACAGGTCATTGCAGACCAACTAGCAGACGCACCTATCTATGCGGAGAACCCACTTGTTTCAAAATTTCCAGATGAATCCATTTTCAACATTGACATAGCTACTCATTGGAAACTATACTTTGATGGCTCCTACACACAACATGGGTCAGGAGCTGGAATCTTCTTCATCTCTCCACAAGGGGATTGTATACCAAGATCATACAAACTAGCATTCCCTTGTACCAACAACATTGCAGAATACGAGGCTTTAACTATAGGTCTCAGGATAGCAGTACATTGGAACATTATGACATTGAAGGTATATGGAGATTCACAACTTATCATAAATCAAGTGAACAATGAGTACCAAACAAAGGATGATAAGCTAACTCCATACGAAAGGCTGGTGGAAAATCTCAAGGAATATTTTGTTGACATCACATTTGAGCAAGTACCAAGAACCAACAACAGAGCAGCAGACGCAATGGCAACTATTGGATCACTCTTAGAGATCCCTCAAAATATTCCGAAATACGACTTCTTGGTAGAGCAGCTTCTCATACCAGCATTCAAGGTACCAGAGTCAGAATTTGTGTGCGAAATCGTTGGTCCAAATGATCAGTGGTACCAAGACATTTACACATACCTTAGGATAGGTATCATTCCCGCCGATTTGCGTTCAAGCCTTAGACGAACCTTTATCAAGAAAGCATCTCGGTTTGTCATTTTAGGAGAAACCCTTTATCGTAGAAGCATAGAAGGAACCTTACTAAGATGTCTTAACCCTGAGGAGGCTTCGGCTGCCCTAACTGAGGTGCACAATGGCATCTGTGGTTCTCATTCGAGTGGCATGACCCTATCTAAGAAATTGTTGAGGAGTGGGTATTACTGGCCTACCATGGACAGAGAGGCACATGAATACGTCAAGAAGTGTCTACAGTGTCAGCAACACGGAGACCTCATCCATGCTCCAGCTCAAGAGCTTCATCCAATCATCACAATTCATGGCCCTTTTCATGCTTGGGGACTCGATCCTTCGAAAAATCACACCCACCTCATCCAACGCCACAAATTCATTATTATAATCGGTGAATCGAGTACTTCTACCAAGTGGGTTGAAGCCATACCTATGACTCCATATACCGTGAGTATCTCAAAGTTCATCCCTAACTATCTCATATGCCGCTATGGTGTTCCATGTGCTATTATCTCGAGTAATGGGACACCAATCTGCACCGAAGTCCGTGGACTCCTATGTGATAAATCCAAAACCAACATCGCTTCCACCCCATACTATCCCCTGCCGCAATGGCCGGCTTAAGCTACAAATAAAACCATCCTCAAACTTGCAAGAAAAACAGTACTAATGATTTGTGTCGCGGATCGCATTTGCAGCTTAATCCTGCCCTTTGGGCTTACCGAACCAGCAGCCGCACACCCACTGGTGCCACACCATTTTCCTTGGTCTACGGATCAGAGGCCATCTTGCCCATTGAGATCGAGTTACCATCCCTCAGAGTATCATTGCAAAACCTCATCACGGACGAGGAGTATCGAGTTTCAAGACTGAACGAGCTGGAACTGTTGGATGAGCGACGTCTGGATGCTTTAAACCATCTGCAAGTGTATCAGAATAGACTGAAAAGGAGCTACAACAAGAAAATCAGAAGCAAAACTTTCCAGGTTGGAGAATTGGTGCTAAAAGAGAATCAGAAGAATGTCTTGAACCCAAATGGCAAGGGAAAGTTTGAACCCAACTGGCTGGGACCCTTTGTCATCACAGCAAGCTACAAATCAGGGGCATATCAGTTATCAACACTGTTGGAACTCTCAAGTAGGAGCCCATGAATAGCTCCTCATCTCAAAAAAGTTTCATGCCTAATTCTTCTCGCCGTATAGAACCAAAATCCAAAAATCAAAAAGTCCTCAAAATGGTTACTCGCTAAAACTCGCAAACAAAGTGCCCAAGTATTGAAAAATCAAAAAATCAAGAAAACAATAAAAGAAAAAATTCGGCCCCTCTAGTGAAAACTAATTTCTCGTGGTAATCTTTGGGCAAGTACCTTGGTGAAAAAAACCTCGCAAATGTGCTTTATGCGTGAATAAGCACTTTCCATCCACTAGATCTTTATGGCTCGACCTACATTATTCTCCATGTCGCCTCCATCGCCCATCACATCCATATCTCCATTCATCACTCATCCGCTCACATTCGCACCATAGCTTGGTCCTGTGTTCGTATCATGATCCCTCCTTGTACTACTCGGCCCATTCTCAAGGTTAGTTTGTCCTGCCTTTATCTGAGTAGTCTATTGCATCACCAAGTACATTCTCATCGATTCTGACTGTATGATCTTAAAGTCCTCAAAATCAAAAATCCAAAAACATCGTAAAAATCAAAATCCAAAAACACTGCAAAAAATCAGAAAATCCAAAAACATTCAAACATTTCAAAATCCAAAAATGTGGTCACTTTGTCAACTACGCTGCCTCCGAAATGCTGGAACGGTTAGATCTTTTGATCATCCCTCTCTCGACATTTAGGGTCGTAGCCTATAGGAGCGTTCATTATAATAAACCTATTATCATCATGTATATCTTCATTTGTGGAATCACCAAGTCATTGTACGAATCCATTACGTGGTCTCACAAGGTATAATTTAGGTAAGGCTACCCATCGATAAGCCTCGAGGCCCCTAGGATAGGTCTTTAGGTTAGTCTCTTGGTCAAAATCTCGTAAAATCCCAAAACATTGAAAAATCAAAAAATCAAAACATTTGTAAAACCTCAAAAAATTACCAAAAACAGCCTCAAAACATTGCAAAATTCCAAAAACATCCAAATACTTGAAAAAAATCCATCCACCTCATCTCGCTTACACTCGCAATAATCAATCATCCATAATAAATCGTCATCTCCCTCAACCTTTGGTAAAACAGTCAGAAACAAGTCTAGCAGTCAAACGTGAAAACCTAAACTGTCAAAATCTCAAGTATAGGTCTGTCGGCAAGCAAGTTGGTCAACTCTTTTCTTATCAATGGCATATAAATCATAAATCAATTTCATCATTGTTTGATAAAATCTTGTCCTAGGATCCGTTCCGAAAATGGGCACTTTTACCAAACCAACCACTTTGGGTAAACAAAACGACGTGTCATTAACATGTCCTAGGATCCGTTCCGACAATGGACATTATCTTTTGGCAATAAGTCTTGGCTCCCATCTTTTGAAACACATCCCTCTGGCTGAAGGTATGAAGAACATTGGCTTGCTTGTATACTTGATCTTTTCTTTTGATTTATCATATTGCGCTCATTCCAAGGACCTCTCGATGATATCCGAACGAAGGATTTAGAGAGATAGGAATGGGGCAATGATCATTATCTTTTGTCTGCTATGCTTGTTGGATGTTCTTGTAAAATAACTTGGCTAATACTTGCTTTGTTAGATATGTATGGAGGATGTTTTATAGCTTGTTGACTATTGCATTGATTGGTTATACCTTTCCGTTTTGTCCGGTATGCGACTCTCTAAAGTGCATCCTAGCAAGGTTTCCGTGATGTCAAGTGTGAACAAGAATACTCCTATCTCGCTTTTGTCGAAAAGTCTTATCAGCACTAAGTACACCTTCATCCTCGTCCTTATAAATTCCTTGATGCATCGTGGCTTAGGTGTGTGTTATCGTACAAAGTATGGATCCTTTGAAAAATCCTAACTTTGATAAGGCAAATCATCATCATCATCTATCATCATCATCTCTAATAAAGTTCACTCAATCATGGACTTTAGTTGATCCTCTTGTCATCATCTCTATTCCCGCGACTAACATCATGTAACTGGCTATGTATCCGGCTATGCATCCATCCCATCCGGTGAAACCACAGACGATACCATATCATTCATATCATACATCATAGGAAACATCAATCATTTCACATGTACGCATATCATCATCATAATATATAGATCTTGCTAGTCTAAGCATATCATAAATCATCCATTGCATAATCACAACATATCACATCATCCATCTCTATCCATCTCATATCATATCATCATACTGCTGTAAATAATATAGATTTGTTATTTCAAAGCATCTTGAAATCATCTCATTTGCATCGGCTATCCATAACCACCCATTTTGAACATCTTTATCGAGATCGAATTTCAAATTAATCTTTTCACATCTCTCGAGGGGCAATGTATTGTACTTTTCCAACTGGGCATCCGAAAATCAATATGAAATTTCAATTTCGACATGAAGATATTCCTCTTTTGAACCAACGCAATGCTATTATATTGCTTCAAAGTAAAATGTAGACATGCAAATTTTACATTATGCATTGCATCAGGACCATTCATCAATTAATCAAGTGCATTTTCATCCATTCATTTATCAAATAAACCTTATCATTCAACCTTCATCCTGCATTATCCATTTAATTAAATAAATCAAAAATCCATTTAAATCAAATCCTAAATCACTTTCCATCCTTTTCTGGATTTAAATAAATCAGAATATCAAAGTCTTGAAAGTCAAATCAATTAATCAGCATTAAATCAGCATAATCATCATTAAATTAATCTAATCCTAATCTAAGGCTAATCCCATCCCACTTGCACAATAAATCAATTTTATTGATTTATTAAAACATCATTTTCTCTCAACAATGACAAGTCAAACAGGGCATTTATTGCTGTTTTTCCTTGTCCCCCTCTCAGCATTTATGGCAAAATTTGAATTCAAATTTCCCCCCTCTTGGGCACTCTTCCCAAATCTTGCACACACATCACCTAATCACATGATGACAAGTGTTCTCAATTCATTGGCTTGTTTTTGATCCCACATTGGTCCCTCTTCAACATTCAACATTTTGAAAATCTTTAAATAGGTGCATCATCCTCAAGCAAAGGGCTTCACAATCTTCACAATTTCATGCAAGGTTACTCTCTTCACTTGAGATTTAATCTTGTTCATCATCACTCCACCATCTTCATAGCATTTTCAATTTGAGCTTTTATCAAGGATTGGGAAAGGGTCACTAGCACAAGTGACACCAATCCAACTATGGAATAGGTAGTTTGTTGAATGTTTTCATTATGCATTTGGTTTTCTTTTATCTTTTGTGGCATTTTGGAACATTTGCAATGTATTTCATAGGGGTATTCTTGAAGGATTTGTTGATACTAACCCTTGTTTGAGTATAGTGTTTGCAGATTTTTAAAGGTACTCACAATAAGAATGCGGCTCGTCGTGCAATAACAACTACTCTAGTTGATAAAACAACTTCAAATAAAAGAATGTTAAGTAAGATTAGTAAATGTGTAAAAGTAAATCCTAGAACTTTGATAAGAGCTGCTAAAAGAAGAGAAAGTATTGAAAAGGATCCTATTAATCAATGTTGGAGTTTTAGTGGTAGAATCCCAAGATCATGCATGAAATTAACTAATGAAATTAAATCTTTAATTGATAAATTTTGGCATGATAATACAAGAGTATTGTAGACAATGAAAAATGTCCTAAGCCTGCGAGTGTCATTTTTCTTCATCCTTGTCCTTCGATAATAGAATAATTTTAGTTATTCAATTATGTTTGATCATATTCCTCTATTAATTTTTAATAATTATTTAATTAATTCACTTTCTAATCTTTATTTTATCCTGATCGATTAAATAAACTAATTGTGTCACTAATTTCTCCCTCTTCTTCAATAGTTAAATAAATTATTATTTATTTAATTATTTTGTCACCTTTCATCTATAGTTAAATAATTATTTATTTATCTATTCATTGTCCTTTAATTCTTCTATAGTCCTCCCCTATTAAATAATTAATCTAAATTAATTATGCAAGGTCTAATTTTCATCTCTCTATTTAATTAAATTGATAAATTTAATTAAATGCTTCTCTTTTCATTTTCTCCAAATAAATAATTTGAATAAATAATTTATTTTCCAGTTATCCATTTCCTCTACTCTCTCCATTTTTGAATAAATTATTTAAAATAAATTATTTATGCACCACCTGGTCAAAGATGCTTTGTCATAATCCCATGTCATAACATTCATTTATGTCATAGCCTGCATGTCTTGCATGTCTGTCATAGCTGTCAGGCGTCATAGCCGTCGGTGTTATAGCTTTTCCATGCATGGCATATTTTTGGTGCATCGATTCTGGACCGTTGATCTTGGCATATTTTCTGAGACTTAATCTCAACCATCCATTTCATAACCTCCCTCTCATGCATTCCCATCCATTGATCTTGGAATCTTTCTAGAAGATTAATCTCAGTCGTCCATTTGAAAGGTTGTCTATAAAAGCAACCTTCCTTCTCCATTTTCACCTTAATAGCTATTCTTCTCCAACTTTCTACTTACAATTTGCAGGTATTTGCACAAGTATTTCAACAAATATGAGGGAAAAGATGCATAACAAGGAGAGCAAGAGAAGGAATCGACTACAATATGGGGAGTGCTTTATTTTGTTTGCTTTCATTTTGATATCTCCATTTGTTTGTATTCTCTTGTTTATATGAGGTTAATAGCTTAGAAGTGTTGGCTATCACTTTGTCTATTCTATATTATTTTTAACCCCATTTCACATTGGTGAACCCGTAATTTTGTAGAGAAATTTGTGTTTTTTTGTTTATTTTCGATGTTTTGTAGGTTACAGTCAAGAATTCATATGAAATCCCGTCATCTTCTTTTGAGCACAAAAAAATGGGCACATAAAATATTTTAAAATGATTATCTGGGTTTTGTAGGCCTCGTTCTCAACTTTTCAAAACTTCAAACGATTTAAAATTTTGTTAAGATTTGAGAAAGTTATGGCTGTTTTAGTGATCATAGCTTTTTAAGATTTAGTTGTTAAAACCCGAATTTTCTTTTATTTATAATACTTTTGTTGTGCAGGATTTTGCAAAAAAAAATTAGGTTTTGAAGGTCTATGTCTTAGCTTTCTATAGATATCTACGGTTTAAAATTTTGTTTAGTTTTGAGAAAGTTATCACTATTTTAGTTTGTTGTTTTCATTCAAGTCTTTTTTTGGTTTACTAATCCTCTGTTTGTAGCGTGTGGCTTTAGAGTGGAGCTCCCAAAAATTGCTTCTTTTGGAGCAACAAAAAAATTGAGCTCTTAGTTTTTAGTTTTCTTTGATTTCCTTTTCTTAGTTTAGTTTAGTCTCTTCATTTTCTAGTTTAGTTATTTATTGACTTTTAGTTTGGCTTTTAATCTCTTGTTCTAACTTAGTTTTTTGCAACTTTCTCGTTGGTCCAAGACATTTATGAAATTACTAACTTGTGGTTTTGCAGCCTCGTTAGTCGAAGACTCATTTCTCAAACAATGTGTTTGTGATTTCTAGTTTAGAAAATACTTCCGTTGGTGCATTAAAATGAACATGTGCTTGATTCTATCTGACTGTGCTTGAAGATGGTAGGTGATTATACTCTCACCTTGTGAAAACTAGGTGATCAGAAAACTAGACCCACCTTATTTTTTGTCACCCTCATGACTTAATAATTGAAGTATCCTCTCCCCTTGTGCTTTCAAGCGATCCAAGGTGTAAGAGAAATGGTTATTATTTCTAGAAATGGGCCTGCCTTAAGAGAAAAAGTACTCACCTTAAGGGACGACCCAACCGGTAATAGGCTAAAGCCAAGCCACTTCCAGCCAGGATATAAAATAGGTGCTTGAGGAAGGTTCAAGTACCACGAGTGCAGATGTATCACACGGAAAAAGTAGTACTCCCATAAACCCTGTTGAGTGTAACCTCTTCAGGCTAGAGTGCCACCTAATCGGTAATTAATCCCTTGCCCCATGTGTGGCCACTCGAACGGATGCCCTTACTAGAAACCTATTGTTTTAGAAGCCAACCATTTTTAGTCGTTGCTTGGTATAGTGCAGGGTACAGTATCATACCCGAAGATACTCACTACTGACTCCCTTGAGTAGAGATAACAATTCTCGGGAAGTGCCTACCCAAGAATCCGAAGTTGGTATGCCCATAAAAGTGAGTGTCGTGGAGGGAAGCCAGTGCCACCAAACTTATAATCTATCCGCTCTTGAAAAGGAAAGATGTTCAACACCAATCCAGGGTATATTAGTGGGCTATACCAAGTATACAAACCCTTGGCCTATTAGGATCATGCTTGTCTTACGTGTATTTTCTTACACTAAAACATCATGCTTCTCAAGTGTTTTCTGGATTTTCAAACAAAATACACAACATTCACAAATCTGGACAAAAACATTCGACCTTGGACATATCAAATTTTTTCCTTAATACATCAAGAAACTGAAAATTTTGCAACCTGTAACACAATTGTTGAATTGCATTTGATTAAACTAAAATGCATTTTCCATACTATGACGCATTCGTGACCTGAAATGACACATTCATATGACAGCAAAAAAACCCTCATGTAAACTAGAATATAAGTCTAAACATTGTCAGCCTATTGTCAAACACTTTTCCAAGAGGACTCTATTAGAAACCAACTTTGAAATTGCTCAAAATCTTTCTCATTCAACCATTAGTTTGCATTTTTGACCCTAGGATTAAACTTTCAAATTTTTGATTTCATCCATTAGGTTTCATAATCATCATTTTCAACATTAGCTTGACCATAGCTTTTCATTTTTGCATACTTTGGGTTAGGCCAACCT
>VDFB02164660.1:0-10185 GCA_007258455.2 Sequoia sempervirens | reverse complement strand
TTGCATTAGGATTGCATTTCATTTTCTATTCTATCATCTTGCATGTATCCCCCCATCCATTCATCCTTCATCTGTATCTCACATCTCTATCAAATCCCCATCCATTCCATTTAGCTCGCATCATCTAATCATATCCTTGGTCTTGTCCCTAGTCTTGTTACTAGCCTTGACCCATCATCATCATCATCATCCATTATTATCATTCCCTATCCCTTTGGTGTTGTGTTGGGATGTATCCTTCCCTCATCAACAACACTTTCATCGCCATCAGCAGTATTCTCCCTATCCTAGTGGTGTTTTGGGATGTATCCTTCCTCATCAATACCACTCGCTGGGATGTATCCTTTCCCTATCCCTCGTATATATTTCGTGATCCTTCATTCCCTCATTGACAACACTCCATCCATCATCAACCTATTTTGGCTTGTACCTTGATTGGGGCAACATCACCTTTTGAAATCCATTTGTGCTTCATCCATCTCCATATCACTTACTCTCTTACCCATCACCTTGCATCATCTTCCTCATCTCCCCTTGTATCACATCATCTATTTCAAGAGCACACACATGTTCTCTTCAACCCGCATGTCCTCTCGAGGGGGCATCCTCAATCCCTACTCTTCATCTTCACCCCCATCGTCTTTCTTCCTAGTCATCTCTTTGATGACTAGGGCATCTTTTTCAATCTAACCATCTTCTTCTAGGTTCTATATTTTAATATTTCTTGAAATGATGCTACTGTGAACACCATCTCAAAGAGGGGAAAATGTAGACATCTAAATTTGGACACTTAATTTATCCAAATTCATCCCCTTTCATCTTATTTTTTGTATTAATTAAATAATATTACTATTATTTAATTAATATATTTAATTCTGCCAAATCCCTAAGGTATTTAATTAATAATTAAATACCTTACCCTCCTTAATCCTCTTTTCATCAAATAAATTAAATAAATACTACATTTATTTAATTCCTCACATGTCATTTTCATCTAATCCTAATCCATCTCCTAATTTCTTCATTAGGGATGTGCACATGCCTAATCCTTGATTAGGATGTGTCACATCCTCCAACTTTTGCAAGCTGGCTTCTAATCCTCATTTATCTTCTAATTACTGATTAATTAATCTTAATCAGTACCTTGGTCAACTCTCTCCATCCCCAAGGAATTTTTAATTCTTTTTTATTCCTCCAAGAATCCCTTTTTTCCATGCATCTTCTAGAATCTTTGACTTGTCACATCAAGTCACATGTGACAAACTCCCACCTTTTGGGAACATTGTCTTATCCACTAGATTCTTCCAATCATTGTGAATTTTTAATTCACTTTTATTCACCCAAGATTCTTCCCATCTCCCAATGTACTTGCAAGGTACTTGTTCTTCCTCCACCTCATGTACCTTTTTGACACCTCACTTACACCTCATCTTCTCTTGGCCACTTCACCATCCACATGTCAAGATGTGAGGGCTTGTGGGTTCTCAACCCACCATAGCCCTTCATCTTTGCCTTGTTGGATACATCTTGACCGTTGAATTCTCTAGAGAATTCAAATTCTCCTATAAATACCCCCTCTTCAAGGGCATTTTCAACACTTTTCATTTGAGCAACCTTATTCTGCCAATTTTCATTTTCAACACTTTGTATTTTGATAACTACATGCTGCCAATTTACATTCTCAAACACTTACCACCATCTAGCTATCCATTCTAATCACTTTGCACGTTGAATCTTGCATCTAGTCACTCAAGCAATCATCTAAGGAGCACACAAATCATTCTAAGCAAGGGCCAATCAAAGAGATATCAACAACAAGGGAGGTAAAATTGTTTGTGTTTCATTATATTTACATTCTTTTTCGTTGTATCACTCTTTCAGCTAATCTTGAGGTGTCCTTGGTATTTTTTCATTCACATTTCTTAGTCATTTCGCACATTTAGAGTGGGAAAGATATCAAGGTATCACATTTCACTCATCAAGGTACATCTTTCCAATCCCCTATCACTTGTCATCACTCATCTATCTATCATATCATCCTCCCAAGTCATTTTACTGCTTTGGATAACTATCCCATCCCTGAGCTTTATGTGATCGTGATCATCCTATCCAATCCAATAGGTCTATCCTATCTTGTCATATCAGTCCCATTTTCTTTCAGCTTATCATCCTTTATCCATTGTTTGCCTTTGGTCTTGTCAAACTACGTTGCCCCTACGTTGTCACATAGGCAAGGCTGATCATTCGATCAGCCCCCGGGGCATTTTTTGGATCAACTTGTTTTGGTCCTCGATCACTTCGTCTTCACTAGTCCCTTTTTTCTTTTATCCATGGTCTTTTTGTTGAACTACATTGCCCCTGCACTTTCACGTAGGCAAGGTCGATCATCTGATCCGCCCCCGGGGTTCCATCATCGATCTTCACTTTTCTCTTCTATCGTCTATCATTGGTCTTTCTCTTTTTGTCCATCCTATCTTTACCATCCATCAAGGTCTCCATCTTGGTCAGTCGTCCACCTTTCACTGAACTAGGAGGGCTCTGCGCTTTCACATAGGCAAGGCTAATCTTTGATCGACCCCTGAGCCCCTAGGTCTTTAGGGTGTGTCAGTCTCATGTCTTGTCTTCCTTGTGTTGTGTCATCAAGCTATGCCCTTATCTAGCCAGTTCTTCACAAATGAGATCCACTTGTATCAAAAAATCCAATTAATTTTGAACATCCTGCGTCATAACGATCTTTTAGTTTAGTATCCATCATCTTTGGTCTCAATAGGATGCATCCTTCCTAACAGACCTCATCAATCCCATCTATCCCCTTGATCCTATGGCAAAGGACATTTGAAATTGATTGCGATCTTTTGATGTTTTTGGTTTTTGTTTATCATTTGAACTCTCTATCATCACTTGTCAAGGCCGCCATGATCCATCATATTATGGCATGTTTTGATTGGTCCACATAGGGGCATATCTTGTTCTTTTGTTTGATTGTTTCTTCTTGGTTGTCCCACGTAGTACTTGCCAAGATCCCCGAGGTCTTGTGTTATGCTGGGGCATCCTTTCGTGCTTGTGGTTATCTCAATACCTGGCCCAACCAAGGTCTTTGTGGCTTTGGGGTTTTGGGATAGCCTTCTTGTCTGTTGTGTTTATTTCATGCATTAGACACTATTACGCCTTGGTTCCACATACCCTGGCACTTGGTGTCTTATGCTATAGAAAAAAATTAGTGCTCCAAAGATGGAAAATTGCATTAGGATTGCATCTCCTTTTCCATTCTATTGTCTTGCATGTATCCCCCCATCCATTAATCATTCATCCTTATCTCTCTCCAATCTCCATCCATTCCACTTAGCCCAAATCATCTAATCATATCCTTGGTCTTGTTCTCAGTCTTGTTACTAGCCTTGACCCATCATCATCATCATCCATTAGTATCCTTCCCTATCCCTTTGGTGTTGTTTTGGGATGTATCCTTCCCTCATCAACAACACTTTCATCATCATCATCGGGAGGTATTCTTCCCTATCCCTTTGGTGTTGTTTTGGGATGTATCCTTCCATCATCAACAACACTTTCATCATCATCATCGGAGGTATTCTTCCTATCCTTTTAGTGGTTTTTGGGATGTATCCTCTCATCAATACTCACTCAAGGATGTGTATCCTTCCCTATCCCTCGTGTTGTTTTGGGATCTTTAATTCTCTACTGGACAACCCTCCATCCATTATCAACCCATTTTGACTTGTACCTTGACTGGGGCAACATCACCTTTTGTCCTCAAATCCATTTGTGCTTCACCCATTTCCATATCACTTACTCTCTTCCTCATCTCCCCTTGCATCACATCATCTATTTCGAGAGCCCACCCGTGTTCTCTTGAACCCGCATGTCCTCTAGAGGGGGCATCCTTCATCCCTAATTTCCATCATTTTCTTTTTCCCTTCCCAGTCACTCCTTTGGATGACTGGGGAATCTTTTCCAATCTAACCATCTTCTTCTAGGTTTTATATTTTAATATTCTTTGAAATGATGCTACTTCTAACACCACCTCAAAGAGGGGCAAAATGTAGACATCCAAATTTGGACACATACTTATCCAAATTTACTTTTCATCTAAACATCCTCTTATCCAGCACTAAGTAATATTACTATTATTTAATTCAATATCTTTAATTCTGCTAAATCTCTAAGGTATTTAATTAATAATTAAATACCTTTTACCCTCCTTAATCCTCTCTTTTCATCAAATAAATTAAATAAATATTACATTTTTATTTAATTCTCATGTCATTTTCATCTAATCTCTAATCCATTTCCTAATCTTCATTAAGGATGCACATGCCTAATCCTTGATTAGATGTGTCACATCCTCCAACTTTTCAAGTTGTCTTTTAATCCTAATTAGCCCCTAATTATCCTCTAATTATTGATTAATTAAGCCCAATCATTCTCCAAGGAATTTTTAATTCCTTTTTATTCTTCCTAGATTTCCCTCTTTTATATGTGAATTTTTAATTCACATTCCATCCTTCCAAGGCTTCTAAAACCTTGGACTTGTCACAATTTCCACATGTGACCAGCCTTGGACTTGTCACAATCTCCACATGTGACCAAGTCCCACCTTTTTGGAGCCCATCTTTTATCTTTTAGACTTTCCTAGGAATGTGAATTTTTAATTCACACTTATTTCCCCAACCACCTTTCTTTTCCCATGTAGATTTTTGAGGAATTCCAAAATTCCTCAAATGTCCCTTTCACTCCCACTTGGGGACAAGAAATCCCTTTTTGTGGAAATCTTCTCACTCCCCAAGGTGCATGTCCTTTTTCCACCTCATGTACCTTCTTGAAAACTCATCTCCATCTCATATCCCCTTGGCCACTTCACCCTCCACATGTCAAAATGTGAGGGCTTGTGGGTTCTCAACCCACCATAGCCCTTCATCTTGACCTTGTTGGATCAATCTTGACCATTGAATTATCTATAGAATTCAAGATCTTCTATAAATACCCCCTCCTCAAGGGCATTTAAAAAAAAAACACTTTTGCATTCTCATAACTGCATGCTGCCAATTTGAATCCTCAATCCTCTACCATCATCTAGCCATCTTTTCAATCATTTTCATATCTAATCTTGCATCTAGTCACTCAAGCAATCATCTAAGGAGCACAATATCAATTCCAAGCAAGGGCCAATCAAAGAGATATCAACAACAAGGGAGGTAAAATTGTTTGTGTTTCATTTTATTTACATTCCTTTTCGTTGTATCACTCTTTTGGCTAATCTTGACGTGTCCTTGGTATTTTCTCGTTTTACATTTCTTAGTTATTTTGCATATTAGAGTAGGATAAATTCCAAGGTATCACAGCAGGATATAGACTAAGCAGAGATGCCATGACATTTATTGTAGAATGGGGACATTGGTACATCCCCCAAGTTCACTTATTTCAAGCTGGCTGGTTTTGATGGCCACCCTAATCTACTACCTAGGTGCTGAAACAACAAAACTATGTTGATGGAGTTCATTTATCAAGCCATAGGGGTTAACACCAATTTTTCCAATAAACATAAGCCTGGTTGTCACAAGTTTACCATGAAGTTGGGTGAGTATAGTTGTGCACACAATGTGGCAGCCAAGGTAATTTGTGATGAGTTAATCCATTTGAAGTTAGGATTGCATACCTCTAGGAAGTATTTTGATCCCAAGCACAAGATGCAGGGTTTGCTTCCTATAATTTTTGACAAACATTTCAATTTGTTGGATGATTTCTAGATGGACTTACAAGACAAATATGATTTGAGAAGAAGAAATTATGAAAGGTTGCCATTCCACTCATGATTGAGTATGGAGTGAAGGAGGATATTTCTGACACATTGTCAGATGATGGTGTAACCTTGGATCCTTAGTATGATGCTAAGAACATAGGTACTAAAGACTTGGATCTAGTGGATTGGGATGTAGAGGAATCCATTGACATAAAATAGGTTGCAAGGACAGTCGTGGATAGAAGTATCCAATAGGTGGTCATGAGAATTAAGGAGCATGAGTCTCAAACTTCTAAAAAGAGAAAGGCTACAGGTACCACTTAGGGGTATAGAAGGACAAAAATAAGGACAACTCCTAAGGAGCCATTAGAGTTTTTCCCTCCCAATTCTAGAGAAGAGCTTGAGCCTGTAATTCCTGCTCAAGATTTTCCTGGATCACATGGAGAAGAGGCCACAACAGAAGTTGGAGGTGAAACTTCAATTCAACCTCCTCTTGTAGAGCAAACAATTGAGGGGATGCCTATTGGAACCCTTCATAAGGAGGCCGAATCCTTAAAAGGGAAGGAACAGGAGATTGAAATTCATGATATCAATTCTGATTCAAAGGCTACATAGTTAGATGATGAGCCTCTCAAAGCTATGTCTACATGAAATGTTGAGAGTGTTGATGAAGAACATGTCCTCAACCAAAAGGATTAGTGGAATTTTTTTGAAGAAGCTAAACAAGAAGTAGAGGCCAAAGCACAAGCTAAGGAACTTGCTAAGAAACATGAAGATGAGGCCAAGGCTAGGGAGGAAGAACTAGTAAGGAAGCAGAAAGAAAAATAGGACTTGTTGCAACACCAAAAAGAGAAAGAACTTAAGAACAAAGAGGAGAGAGACAAATTAGCTATGTTGCAGAAGATTCATGAGCTTGAAGAGGAAAAATCTCAACAAAGAAGGGAAAGAGAAGCCCTGGCTAAATTTAAGGCTATTGAGGAATCTCACAGGAGAAAAGAAGAGGAAGAATGCCTGAAAAGAGAAAAGGAGGCAAAAGAGCTTGCCACACATGAAAAAAGATCTAAAGAAGCATGGGATAAAGTTAAACAACTTGAAAGGAAAAGAGATCAAATGTATGAGGAGAGGAGGATAGAAAAAGAACGTTTGAAAAAGGAATTAGAAGATAAAAAGGTGTAAGAGTAGAAGGACAAAGAAGAAGCCAAAAGACTTGCAAAAGAAGTTGCAGAAAGGGAACAACAATAGGTGCAAGAGGTTGATTCTCAACCTAAGACTACCATTCTACAACCTCTTTCTTCTACCACTACTACCTCTTCTTCTACACAAGTGATCACCACTCCTACTACTCCAACATGGCTAAAAATAGATTTTGAGAGAAAGCAAATAGTTCAACCTCAGCCTTTAAATTGGGATGAAATGATGAAGGAAATAGAGAAAGAAAGGCCTAAGAAAAAGGCGTGGGTCCTCCATTCCACTAAGCTCATAGATGCAGGTGAGATTATAGCTAAATGTGTAATCCCAATGGTGGACAAGGACAAACAAGATATGCAAGTAACTAATTACTAGTTGGGCATTGCCGATTTGGGTAGACCTACAAGGAATCAACAAATGAACCTTATTGACATTGTGGAATCCTCTACTAAATCTAGGATGATCAAAGATAAACAAAATAAGGATGAACTTAAAGCCCAATTGGATTAGTTACATAAATTCTTGAAGGATGTCTCCACTCCAGTTTCTCAACAAGTTGCTGCTCCAGAGATCCCAATCTTACTAAGCAAGAAAAAAGCTGATGACTTGGTGCAAATGAGGAGTAAGGTGGGGATGCTTGATAGGTGGATTGATTGACTTAATCAAGAGGTCGGTGAGTTACTGGTTGATGGTTTTAAAGTTCATGAATGTGAATTGGAGTTGTGGAAAGAGATGAATCAACATGTTGAAGTCTTGGAAAAGAAAGATGAAGAGTATAGAGAGCATGTCAAGAAGCTAAAGGACATTAGCAAGGTGCCCAAGCAAAATCTCTTGGAGCAATCAATCTTCGATGAGGATAATGCAGATTTCATTGAGAAAACATTGAGTATAATTAGGTTTAGATCCAAATTCATCTATGAGCATAAAAATGAATTTCAACAAGCTAGTAAGGACTTGAATGAACAAATTGATGAATTGGAGGTGGTGATTGCTATTTTTCTCAATGTGGATATCCCTATCAAAGAAGGTCTTCCTCTTGATAAATTAAAAGAGAAATAGAATAATAGATTTGAGGAAGTGATACAAAAAGAAGATGATGGTGAAGACTTGTTGTTGGATAGACTCATGGACATTAAAGATGAAGTGAAAGCTACTAGGAGGGAGTTGATTAAGTTAAAGATATGCAATAGTTTGCCTCAACAAAGTTGAAAAGAATTAAATTTGAAGATAAATGGGTAGATGGACCTGATATGGATATTCTTCAACAAGTGTTCTCCAGTTATGATGAATATCTTCTTGACCAAGTAACACAAGAATGAGCTGGAAATAGAACATTTTGTTCTTGGTGGACAACTTTCTCTTCTCTCCTATTTTGTAGGGTGATGGCATGAGTTTAATTGCAAATTTCATCCAACAATTCTAATTTCCTCTTTTTGGCATCATATTTTGGACAATAGGGCCATCAACCATTGAACTGAAGATCAACCATTTGATGCAATTTTGGTTCCTTGATTAGTGGATATCAATTTTTGATTGAGAGAAATTTGTGCATGGCTTCCCTATATGTAATTTTGAGCTCCATTTTGCAAAGGTTAGATGATTGAAGGAAGGATTAGCCACCTAATGGGATAGAAAATAGTGTTGTGATAGTCTTAGGATTTTATAAGTTTTAAGAAAGATACTCTAAGAAACTCTATTATACTTAGATAATTTTACAATTTTATACAATTTCATGTTATTGTCAAGTTTGGATCTCAATGATAATGTTAATGAATTATAATCATTTGTATGCCAGTAGATGTTGTGCATAAATGTTTTCTATTTGACGTAAATCAATAGGGGAAACCATATCTAAGATTATTTCATTGAATTGTCTATGAATGGAATTCATTTGTGTTTATTGATACAATTTTAGCAATAAGTGGGTGATTTGTTTTGATCTTGAAGTAAAGATTTGATAAATGGTTGTGATTGTTGAATTATCAATATGAATGTATGCAATGGTGTAGGTTATTCTATGGATTGCATCATGTTATGGTTTTGGTTAGTTGAAGAAAACACTTGTTGTTAAGGTACATGTCTAGATGTGAAGAAATTTATATTCATCCTTTACTATTCTAAGGCTCTGTTCTATCTTTTTCTATTTATTTATACCTCCCCCAAACATAGGTTAATTAATATGATGTAGTTTGTATTCCTTTATACCAAAATGCCCCTTGAATATTACAGTTGCATTGGCCATTGAGTAACATTAGCATAGTTGAGAACCAACTGCCAGGACCTTGGAAGATAGATTGCTTTATGTTATCTTTATTTTTTAGGAGAAACATGATAGGGATATTATATTTAATGTTGTTGTGCTATTTTGACCATCAATAGGGCTCTCTCTGCTTCATGATGTAGATGGTAGGTTGTGGGGTTTTTGTGGTTGGATGTTAGGTTCTCTGTGGTGCTGGGTTGTAGCTGGTTGTACTGGTGTTGCTAGTTTGATTCCTCACATTTTGTTGGCTGCATGGGCTGCTTTTGGGCTACTATTGGGCTATGAGATAAACTTGTTGGTGTGTGCTTTGGGTCCCTTTTGGGAGTTTTGTTATTGGAATGGTCTATTTTAAGCTCTAATTGACGTGTTAGGCTAGATGGTGTGCTTCTAGTTTTGGATTTTTCATTGACTCTTCTCTACTCCATTTCCCCTTGCCCTCCCGAGCTCTCTCTATTGCTCTGTGTGGATGGCAAGCTGTTGTGTTTCGACTACTTGGCTAATGATAGGATATTGGGTTCTTTGTGTTGCTTGGTTGTGGTTGGATGCATGGATGGTGTTGTTGGGTGGCTCCCTCACATTTTGTTGGCTATTTGTATTGTGTTTGGGCTTTGTATGATTGAGCTACTTCAAATGTATATGGTCAAGGCTTATAATTTTCTTCTCTCATGGCTATTGGCTAAAGAATGTTTTATTTCTTCTTTGGTGTTCTAGTTTACTAATTTTCCAAAGGATGTTATGTACCTTTCTATAGTTGTAGTTGCTTTATTTTGAGTTCTATAGTTAATGTCTTCTTTGGAGGTGGAGAGGGGTGCTATGGATTTGGTGGGAAGTTCTATGTTCTATGGAAAAGGTCCTCATTTCATCCTTTCCTATAAAAGGGAGCCATCTCCTTTTGAGGTGGAGGTTGGGTTGGTGTTGTGAGACTATTTATTTATTTTTTTAACTTCGCTATTGAGGTGGGGAGTTTGGATTCATTGGG
>VDFB02164659.1:0-16201 GCA_007258455.2 Sequoia sempervirens | reverse complement strand
TTTTCATGTGATGTTTCTTCTTGTTGGTGACAATGGGATTGATGTCCTTCAAGAGTGTGACCTTTCTTGACATATGAAATTCCTCGTCGTAGTAATGTGATGGCTTGCATTCCCTATGGTGTGAATCTTTTATCTCTCGACTAGTCCTCTCTCGATGGTGATATCGAGCATGATGTTCCCTAAAGTGATACCTTTCATGAACTAAGAAAAACCCCTTTGAATATCCTATACAAAGTTCTTGGCCACCAAGCATAACACAACTTTGTGGCACCTTTATTTCAAGAGTTTCTAGGATAATGCAGCTTGCTAGGCTTGTGAATGTCATGTGTGGCACCTTATCAAAGTTATTAGCGAGTATAAATTTTTGTATGGTTATGGGTACACAGCTGATGTATATTGTACTACACCAAACCACTATGTATTTCTCATATTTCCTTGAGGCTCACCTAGTGCATATTAAACTACACTAGCCCTTGTGAGTATATTTTCATGGCCACCATGAATAACACAACTTTCTTGCTATGGTGACATTTGAACATGTTTAATGTATGCAACATAATAAAACTTACTACTTCATCTTTTTTGGTATTAGTTTTGACATTGTATGATGTTGTATCTTGTTTTTCTAGTATGTACATTCATATGTATCTTTGTGCCTTTGTTGGTTTTCCATGGTATCTTTTATCCTAGGGGCTTGATCATCCTAGTTGATCCTTGTCATTTCATCTTTCTAACAATTTACAATAAGAGCTCTCTTGACTTATTTGTCTACTTTAGTGTGAGTTTCAGAATGGGCTAAATTCAATGTTAAAAATATACTCCTTAAAATTTCCCACTATGTTTGCATCCCCTTAATTAATTGGACTTAATTAATCTTATAATTACCTAGATTATCAGTTCCTAATCCTTACTATTCCCATTTTCTAAAAGGGAAACCAACATTAAACAAATTCTAACATTATTTTAAACACCTTGCAAATCACGTGTCCTAGATTTAGGTCCTAGGACCTATTCATCCAATGGATGATGGGTCCTCCTTAAGTGCCAAGACCCAATTTTAAATATGTTTTTGGTAAGTATTTTAATGATTCAAATTCAAGTTTCAAATGGTGTCTTATGGAATCTAATTTTTTAGAAATTAGATAAATGTGCCTATAAATACAAGGTATCTTTATCAATTCAACCTTAACTTGCATAATCAAGAGTTCACAAGAGAAAACACTATTGTCAAGATCATTAAAAAATATATTTATCAAGCATATACAATAGAAATCAAGATCATATCATCATGTCAAGATTTATGTGTGCTCATAATATGTTTTGGAGCTAACATTGTGATGTAGGTTTCAAGCATTGAAACAATCATTCAAGCCAATTCAAGAAGGATCCAATCCTTAGAGATATGTGTTATACTTTATTCCTCTAAGGGATGCCGTCAAGGGTTATGTGAGTTGTGACATAACATTGTTCATTCATCAAATTCCTTTCATTTTGACATTATTTCATTATCAAGGTTTAATTACCAAACTAGGGTTTGACCAAGGAAAACCCCTATTAATCCAAAACAAACATTTCCCCCTCTCTTTATATGTGTAGATTTGAAGGTGAAGAATGATTGAAATTGGATCAAAAGAGAAATTTTGTAAAGTTTCCAAAGTTATCATCAAATTTTTCAAGCCATAGAATTTCCTACTTTTTGATAGCGCATTAATCTAGACAAATCAAGAGCTAAGATCTAGGATTAGAGGACTATGAAATAAGATTTAGGATGCCTATACAAAGACCCATTCACCAGAGGGAAATTTTTTCCTTGCATGACACTCAAAACCCATTTTTGGTTTCTGGTACATATCATACTTCTCTTCTCAGATCTTCCTAAAAGTTACTGTTTCTATTTGTGATATCCTCAATTTCTGCATTTCAAGTTTTGCATCACATATTTTATTTCATTAGGTATTTTAGTTTTATCTCACCAAAGTACATTTTAGTCATTTCTATCATTAAGAAACAACAAATCCCCATTCCCATAGAGTTGACTCACCTCAAGGTTGAAATTCAGTTCTATCCTTGCAAGATCTCTTTTTCTAATGAAATTACAAAATGTGAGGGTGTCCTAAGTGGACCCCTTTCACCTATATATCTCTTATATTTTATTATGTTTCACAACCAAAAATTTTCTATCATTTAAACCTTAATATATAAAATGTAGCTTATTCAACAATATGAAATAGAAATAGTTGCAATTTTCCATTTTAGATAAAACCACTTGCCATTTCACCATTAGAAAAAATTGTATCAGTAACCAAAAAAATAGTACACAAATCAATGGGGCCCATAAGATCCTATTACACTTAGATTTAAAATAGGCTTACATAGGTACTCAACACACAATTCTAGTTAAGTGAATACATTCATAGTAAATCCCTACTTAGAATAAATTGAGAATGCTCTCAAGGATGATAATTTAAATAACTAGAGAGGCAATGAATAGATTTTTGGTAGCTTTCCATGTCACAAGGTACTCATAGTATTATCATCATGGGATAATTTAATCTATTTATATACATAAATGAAATAAAGATATCAATTTCCATTAAAATTATTTGTCTATTGGGTGTGGATAGATGTTTTTATTTTGTAGCTTGAAAATAAATGTATAGATCATACAAATATTATTATCAAAAATTTATGTCACTTGCTATGCAAGTGAGTGAAGCTCAAGGAGGGACATCAAGTCCATAGATTATAGTCACAAAATTTAGATGCAAAATGGCACTTTTGAAAGGAGCTGCAAAAGTGTATGTGAAGTGTACAAGTTGATAGATAGTTGTGAAATATGGACTTATAGGATGTAGAAGTAAGGAAAAAAATTTCATCTAACTTATAAAAAATAAATTTTTCTACTTTCCAAATGTAGTTCTTATAGTTTTTCTATCTAGATTCATGAAATTTATAAGAAAATAAGTGGATATTGAATAATGGGGAAATGATTTCTTTATAACCTAGGTCATAGAACACCACTTTTCTCCAATTACCATTCAAGGATGTTCTAGGAACCCTAATTGGATTGACTATCAACCTTAAAGGTGAGTCAATTCTCAACAAGGAAAACCTAGGAAGGGGTTCTTTTAGCTTAAAGGGGTTAACCACCAAGCAAAAGCTTGGAAAATAAACTTTAACATTCAATGTACATAACCTAGTAATGCAAGCTAAACGAAGGATGCAGATGATGAAATTATGCAACAGGAAGTTATAATGTGTGTACTTGGGAAGTCTAGAAATGCAATAAGGATTCTAGAAATGTACAAATGTTGTCAAAAAGTGCTATAGAGGACTAAGATTCCCTTACTGTTGTCTTATTCTCGTTGCTATTTTTTAGCAAAAATGTGAAATTTTTGGATATCAAAACTAGATTTGGAAGAATTTCTATAAAACAACTTGAGGACTAAGATTCCCTAGGTGGTAACTTAGTCCCATCTTGAATTTCTTGAATTTTTGAATGTGGTCCTAAGGCTCAAGATCTGCACTTCCTTCGTATCAGATCGTAGGTTTTGAAACCTCTAGATCTGACTCGTAGGTGAGTTTCTGTGAAGATGAAAACTTTGCAATGCAACTTTGCAACTTTTCACTTCAAATGATCTTCAAGTCTTTAGCCTAAATCTACAAACAAAAACACGCAAGAGAGGAAAAACTTGTTGATTGTTAGTAAATGGGGGTTTCCCTTGGTCAAACCCGTTGTTGGTAATTAAACCTTGAAGTGGAATGAAATAATGAAGGGAAATGATGAATTAACAACATGCAATGATACAACTAACAAAACCCTTGTGATAAAGTCTGTAAACTTTTCTGAAATGGCTAGCTTGGATATGGATCTTGAATCAAAGAAATGCTTGATGGATATGGACTTAAATTGCTTGTTTGAATCAAAACCCTACATCACTAATATTACCACAAGAACACACATGATGCAAGAATATCCTTGATATGATGCTTGAATCTTGATGATGGCTCTAAATGCTTGATGAATTTCTCTTGAATGTTGGAGTGCTTGAATGCTTGGATGCTTAGATTGCTTGTTATCTTATCCCCAAAGCATAAAACTCGGGACACAGACTCTAAAAAGGGACCTATTTAGGTGCTTTCCAAATTAGGGTCCCAAGACATTTGGGTGACAAAGACTCCCTAGGTGGTGTCTTAGTCCTGACCCAAAAATTAGGGACACTTAGATAGAATCATTAAATTATCATTTATCCTTTTAAAGAATGTTAGGATTAGCCATAAAAAGATATAGTTCATTGGGCTTGTGGATGCCAAATAGAATCAATTAATACATAAATAGAGATAAACAAAGAAAGGAAGACCCAAAAAAGTGTGAAGAATGCAAGGGTATGCATTTTACTACACTACATTTAGCCCTCACTTTAGTGAGAGGAGGAACTTGCTTCAAAATCACACTAAATTAGCCAACCATGCAATCAAGAGGGGTTCCAATGTATGAATGCTAGTAAGATAGGACTAAAATAATCAAGAGGCTGGCCAAGTTGTTAGGATCAGGATCCTATTGCAAACCAACATAGGCACAAAGAAACGCACATGTGGATGATATATGAAGCCATAACCAAATCACTAACATACACCATCAAAGACATCAAAAGAAAAAGGAAAATGCAATGGATCAAGCTGTCAATGGCCATGTAGCATGCTATGGACCAGGTGTAGGCTATTTTTCCAAAAAGAGGTTTTATAATTGGAACATGATGTCCACTGAAAACAAAGCACATACTCACAAGGGCTAGTGAAGCTAGGTGTCTACTAGGTTTCCACTAGGTGAGCCCCAAGAGGTCCATATCAAAGCCATACCCCAATGAATTTAATAAGGACAAAAGGAAGAAAATGCACACTCACAAGGGCTGGTGAAGCTAGGTGTTCACTAGGTGAGCCCGAGGGGACCATATCAAAGCCATACCTCCATGAATTTAATATGGCACAAATAGAAAATACAACAAGAAAGAGGGATGTTTAAAAATATTTTTCTTAGTTCGCATGAGGTATTATTCTTAGGGAACATTGTGCTTAATGTCTCCAACAGAGGATAAATACAAGGTCTCATCTTGGGAAACATTGTACCTAATGTTTCCAAGAGAGGACAAGCACAAAAGTTCTCATCTTGTTTCCAAGAGAGGAAAAGTGCAAGATCTCATCCTAGGGAACATTGTACCTAATGTTTCCAAGAGAGGAAAAGGAAATATCATGCTCTTGGAGGAAATCAAACCTGATGAAACCACCAAGAGGAAAAACACATCACATAAAGAAATAAATTTGCATCAAGGAACATGAAAACAAATGCAAATGAAATCATGTAAAAAATAATGCCAATGTATTTCCCCACTTTAAAGAAATTGCTAACACCGTGTTGTGATCAATTACTTTAAAGTATCCAAAACATAAAAAAGGAAAAAGAAAAGAGGGTTGCCCCCCTATACTTTCATCATTCCCCAAATATCCATAGAATGTGTTGGTCCTTGTTGTGTTGGAAACATAGGATTTGTTTTTCCTAGTAAGAGAGGAGGGTCATCGTTTATTGCTTATGTCATGTTTGGATTTTGATTTTCAATATTGTTTTCTTCATTCATTTTTTGAGAAATAGCATGATGTATACGCCTATGCTCTCTAGTATTTCTATTTCATTTATTACGGTTTTCAAGTTGTGTTTGTGTAGGAGCGAGTTTTTCAACCATTAGCCCTTTTGTAGGAAATAGGTAAGGGATTTTTGATGGATGGGTCTTGGTTTGTTGTGAACCAAATATTTTTAGAGGTGTGAAATGCTGACTCTCGTTTGCTTAATTACAATTTTTTACCTAATGGAAAGAGATAGATCCCACACCAAAAATCTAGGTGGTTCACTCAAACTAATGCAAGTATGATGGAAATATGCCTAAATGCAATTATCTAGATGCAACAAACTGATAAAATTGATTGATTATTTATGCAAAACCTAAGAAATATGAAGTGTTTGAAAACATAGTGTGATATGCAAAAATTGAACTAGAAACATGCACAAATGAAATCAGAACTTAATGAGACTGAACAAAGTGCACCTGGAGATGTAATGCTAGTGTTGGAAGGTTTTGGAATCTTACATAAATCACTATTGATGACCAATGGAACTTATTCGCCATTCATGGTGAATCAGTCCTACTTCTAATAAACTTTGTTGAAACTGGTTTCTAAGTGTCGAGAATTGAAAACTAATGAAATCACCTTTTCTAGCCTGGAAGTGGGACTCATTCAGCACTAATGGTGAATCAATCCTCCCACAAAAATCTATAAAATCTGAAGTCAACTATGCAGGTCCAAATCTGCACCTGTCTTCTTGTTGGGTTGACAAAACCAAATTTGTAGAAAATGGGCTGGATGTTGCCTCCAAGCTTGAATTAGGGTTTGGCTGACTTGAATAGCTTTGATGACTTGTTGACCACTTTTCAACACCTATTTATTTGAAAAAATTTCCTACAAGACCAAACCTTTGTTGTTGAAGTCTAAAAATATGTCAATGGCTGCTCCAAGATGCTTGATTCAATGATGTTATGTTGCTCAAATCCTTGAATGAGATGATTGAATAGATGAATAAGTGAAATAGGTGATTGGGGCTTAAAATGGATGGAAAAAAACTTATTTATACACACTTATGCCCCAATTACCCAAAAATACAACATCATAGGCCAACATAAGGTCTTAATTAATAAAAAACCGAAGGAAATTTGAATTTATTTTGAATTTTGTGCCAAGAGGGACTCATTCACCACCCATGGCGAATGGGTCCTAATCAAGGAATGCAAGTGGTTGTCAGAAATTACATTGTATTAAATGTTGTTTGTCGGGTTTGTATTAAAAAAAACACTTAATTAAGGCCTATAAGTGCATAAAGGGGCCAAATAAAGCATAAGAAAGGTGTAATTAGTGATGAAAATCCTATAAAAGCATGAAATTTTGTTACAAGACTTTACAACACTTTGAAAGAGGACTTGATAAGGGATACAAAGGGAATATTTAGATGAATTATAATAAGAAGAGTCTAGGAAAGTGTAGAAATGTGTTACAACACTTCACAACACCTTCACAAGACATCATGTAATTTGAATATTCAAGACCTAATGTAAATGCATAAGTTACATTACAACATTAAATCTAAGAAAAAAAAGCCAAGCATCACAGGAAAAAGACCTAAATGACCATGAAAATTTCCAAGGTCCATTTTTCTATGGTACATGTTGGAAGGTCTTGAAGCTCATTACTACTTTCTTCAAGGGGTGGAGGTTCAATCATGGGTGGAGCAAAGTTCTCAAGGGATAATTTGGCTATGCATTTTGCTTGGAACTTTTGGTAGGATATGAAAAGGAAGTCTTCACGAGGTCTTATAGGTTCCATGGGCTTAGGCCAAAAATAATCTAAGGAAAAAATTTCATGGGAAGATAGAGGTCTAAAGCCACTATGGTTTAGAGTGAATATTTAATTGCTGACTGGAAAATTTAAGCACATATGGACAACGAATGGGACCGCATTCATGGAGTTAAGCCATTTGTAGCCTAACTTCAAATGAAATTAGTCTGAATTAGATATGATAGAGGATGATACATTTTATTTATTTGGTCCTATTTTTAAAGGGAGTGTGATCAATCCCATTGTAGCATGAGCAAAGCCATCATGCATTTTAATCCATGCTCTTGGTTTATCATATCTATCTTGAGTAAGTTCAAGCACATATAATATTTCTTTTGTGATCACATTTTCTCCATAGATGGGATCAATTAAAATCCCAGGAGTGGGCATGTTATTGATTCTTCCAGCTATGTAAAGAGGACCATCAGGTGCATGTGTGATTTTTTCTTCTAAAGAGAAAGAAATGTCAGTGGGCATTATGGTTTTTTGTTTATAAGGCTCGATGTTAGTCACTCCTATCATTGTATTAATATGACTTTGGTCATTAGCATCCTTAGGATTTTTTTCATCATCATCCATAGGATTTTGTTCATTATTAATCATATTCTCATCATCTATTTCAACACTCATCACATCAGGCTTAGTTTCACTAGCCTTAACAAATGAAATATTATGGTTGGGCATGGGATTGGAAAAGATTTGCATGTTTTGGTTGGGAGGAGCTACATACTTATTACCTTTATCATTCATACCTCCAATTTGGATATGGTTAGAATCAATGAGTTCTTGCACAAGATGTTTAAGAGGCTTGTAATGTTCCATATCATGTCCTTTTTGTTGGTGATAAGCATAATAGGTGTTGTTTCTAAAGCTCGGAGGTAATGGTTTGATAGGGTCAAGAGGTCAAACAGGAGGTAAGCTAAGCATGTTTTTTTTTAATAGCTGAGTCATGATGTTGTGTAGTGTCTTAGGTAAGGGTGTAAATTGTCTTTGTAGATCGCCAAATATATAAGGATTACTCTTCTTTATAGCAGCTACTTGTGTATCAACTTGTTGGGTAGATTGGGAGGTGGAGTTTAGTTGAAGGAAACTTTTATCTTGTCTTCTCAAAGGTTGGTAGGTGTTTTATTTTAAAGCTTTGGACTTTTTAGGATAGGCAGAGGTGGTTTTTGGTTTACTACTACCTACGAAATTTTGATAATCTTGAAGAGAAGTGGATAGATGCATGAAGGAAGGGAATTTAATGATGGTAAGCTTGTCTTATCTTACTTTGTAAAATTTCTATGAACATATTTTGAAGGTGAGAATCAAGAATCTTCACAGGTTCATTTGGGAATAAAGAAAATGGTAATGTGAAATAAAGTCAGTGACATTTTCACTCTCATTTTGCATGCATCTCATCAAATCAGCTAATGTCATTTTAGGAACCATATGCACTTGGAAATGGTTAATACCAACCTCAACCAATTCATTGAATGAGCGAATTGAGTTATTCGGTAATGTAGAAAACCAATCCAAGGAAATTTCTTTCAAGGATCAGGGGAAAAGTTTAGCCAAAAGTTTGTCCTCAAGGATAAAGTCACTACAGAAAGTAGTATAGGCATTGACATGATTAGCAAGATCTCCCTTTCCTCCATATTTTTCAAATTTAGGGATCTCTATACCTTGTGGCATCGGAGTTCTCAATATGTCTAAAGATAGTGGGCTGCTTTTGACATAGTATGAAGGTGGACCATTTTTATTTTTATTTATGGTGGAAACATGATGTTGAATGGATGAAAATCTATGTAAAAGGTGGTTAATGATAGGATTATTGCTTGTGGTTTGAGATGGAGGTGAATATGTTGATGGTGTGTATGTGTTGGAAGGACCAGTGAATGGATTGCTTAGGGAGGAGATATGAGATTAGATGACACATAAGTATAAGGAGCACTAGTGGAAATGTTTGAGATAGGAAGGATATTCCTAGTTGGTTGCATCGTTTTTGTCACTTGAGCATTTGTGTAGGTTGGAATGGATGTTATGGTTGAAGTGGGAGGAGTTTGATTTCCTCCTTAGCTTTGCACATTGTTTGAAGCTTGAGCACCATTAGAGGTAGAAGGAAGATTTTTTATGAAGATGTGAGCTATCTTACGCACAACTTCCAGTCCTTCATCACTTTCCATCATGCGGTGAATAATATCTATGGAAGGTATAAAGTGTTGGAAATGTTTTCAATATTCACACTATCTTGTAAATGAGCTAGGTCTTCATGCATTTTCATTATGTTTTCTTCACTATAAGTAAGAGAGCTTGATAACCCAAGATCCACAACGAGTGTTTTATCATGAGATTCCATGAGCCTTGCACACTTTGTCTAACAATAGTATTAGTAGTAGGACACCAAATAATATGGCTCATACAAGGGAAAGGCCAAAGAAAGTGCACTAAACACAATATCCTATGCTTGCAATTATACTTGAAATGAAAGAAATTGGAATAACAAGAATTATGCAACCTGTAATAGGAAATTTAATGTAGGAAGAAAAAGCATAGAAAGGAAATTTTAGATCTTGAAAAATTGGAAAGTTAAAATAAATAAGGACTAAGATGCTAGTAGTCCTACTGGTGAAATTTTGAAGTTCCAGGGACTGAAATAGACAACAATCAATAAAGAGGGGATTCTGAGGCAAAAAACCTGAGAGGGACTAAAATGCCAAGAAGGAAATTTTAGTCCTAGCAGAGGTTTTTCTTAGAAAAAAAAGAAAATTATAGATTGTTTATAGTGTTCACAGGTTGCCTATTTAGGGAGCTAATGTTTAAAAGAAAAAATTATGCAAAAGAATGCAAGAAAAAGTAACTAGTGACAAGCAATCAAATGCAATAATTTTTTTTTTAAATGAAATTAGGATGATTGAAAATCCACTTTTTAGTTTTTCAATGCAATGAAATTATTGAAGAAAGCAAAAATGCAACATATATGCACTTTCACTAATGCAATTATATGAAACCCTAGATGCAATTTCACTAAATATAAGAAACCCTTGATGCAATTTCACTAATGAAAGATGTAATGCAAGAATCAATGAAACCTAGATCTAGGACTTTTAATGGACTCCAAATAGAAAAATGAATGCTCAAAAATGTTGGGTTCACCAAAATGAATAATGGGGAAATGGGTGCTTTATAACCTAGGTCATAGAACACCAATTTTTTAAAATTATCATTCAAGGATTTTCTAGGAACCCTAACTAGATTTACTATCAACCTTCAAGGTGAATCAATTCTCAACAAGGAAGACCTAGGAAGGGGTTCTTTCAACTTAAAGGGGTTCACCACCAAGCAAAGCTTGGAAAAGACACTTTAACATTCAACCTACAAAATCTAGTAATGCAAGCTAAATGAAGGATGCAAATGATGAAATTATGCAATAGAAAGGTATAATGTGTGTACTTGGGAAGTCTAGAAATGCAACAAGGATTATGTAAATGTAAAAATTCTATCAAAAAGTGATATGGAGGACTAAGACACCCTTACTATTGTCTTAGTTTTGTTGCTATTTTTTGGGGTAGATGTGGAATCTTCAGATGTCAGAACCGGATCTGGAAGAATTTCTATAAAATAACTTCAAGAGGATTAAGATGCCCTAGGTGGTGACTTAGTCTTGTCTTAAATTTCTAGAATTTATGAATGTGGTCTTGAGGCTCAAGATATGCAATTCCTTCTTCTTAGATCTCAGGTTGTATAACCTTCAGATCTAGCTTGTAGGTGAGTTTTTGTGAAGATGACAACTTTACAATGCGACTTTTTAAGTTTTCACTTCAAATGATCTTCAGGTCTTCATCCTAAATCTGTAAACAAAAACAAGCAAGAGCGGAAAAACTTGTTGATTGTTAGTAAATGGGGGTTTGTCTTGGTGAAACCCTTGTTGGTAATTAAACCTTGAAATGGAATGAAATAATGAAGGGAAATGATGAATGAACAAAACCTTAAATAAGTTAAAAAATCACCAATCCTCAGATAAAAGTTCACAAAAATTGTCTAAATGCATAGATTCACTAATACATTTGATTGCAAAATACGACAAAACTGTTTGACGAAATATGTAAAATTCGATGTTCATCAGGTGCTTGTAAAATTTGATGTGTAATTTCCAATTTTTTTAAAGTTTATCCCCGACGTTCGTCAAAATTTTGACTAACCTTGTTCTATTTTAAATGTCGGCTATTATTTTCGTCGAATGTTCAACAAACATGAAAAATTAAAAAAATCAAATTGTGGCCGACATAAAGAAAAGTGAGTTCGCTCCTGATTTATTGCGACATTGTTTTGCTCTACTTGAGACGCTTGTAGAGAACTAAGGATGATTTTCTTGGGAAAATCAAAAAAAAAAAAAACAAGAAGATATCACCGTGTTGAGGGTAGTCATTGTCTTTGTATTCAATAGAAGTCGATTTAGGTTCCGTGTTTAAAAAAATCATATTTTAAAGCAACATCTCATCAAATTTCATTTTTAGAGGTTAAGGGTTTTGATAATTTCATGTCCAGATTTTGTTGTGTGGAATCACCATAAGATCACAATGGAGGAACAGATTCTTGTGACTGTAATTATGTGATCCATAACTGTATTGGTCATGTGGCACAGTTGTGCTATAACAAATACAGGATGCATTCATGTGTGACCCAAGTTTAATGTGGCTATGTTGTGATAGAAATGGAGGCACTCATATAATGTAGTTAATTCAGGTTGTATAATGTAGGTGTCAACAATCATCATTGGGTGCATTCAGGTTGTCTCAAGTTTAACAGGATAGGATGTAATTATAGCATGATCGAAGAGTGATTACCTCTTGCTGCAATAAAGAGCCTATAACTCTGGTTGATATGTAGTGGTTGTGTTATATCACTATGTAGTGCATTCACAACAACCCATGTTTAATGGTTCATTCTAGAAGAAAGTGATCAAGATTTCTTTAAACCCATGAATGTTACTTGACATATATTTTCATAATTTGACATTCCTTCGCAGGTTTTTTAAGTATCGATGTGGTCCTATATAGGGTTTAGAATGATTTCTTTTAATTAAAAAAAAATAAATAAATGATACTAGATAATGTGGAGATCTCTTAAATCTACCCCAGCATACTATCTTCTTTGGCACTGTATTCATTACTCTAGCTACTAGGGTTTTGCATGTGACATCTTTATTATCTTCATGATCGTGACTTTTAAATAGATCTCAGTCTTTGCTTTTATCCTTTTCATGGTAACCCTTGAGTTTCATAATCCACCTTCAATCTCTTCTGAGAACGTTGTCTTGAGCTAGACTACATAGTATGCATATAAAGCAAGTCCTTTATACCTGCTATTGTTTCAAACCACCACTCACTGCCTTGCTTAAAATGTTGCCTCCATAAGCACAATAGCATGTTTTAAAATCATGGTTGCCAGTGATTGACCATTAAGGTCACCACTTTCATTATGAAGATACAATGAGATTTTTGTCTTCAAACTCAAGGCATTATGGAAGATAACATTGTGAATTGTTTGTTGTGTATGATTTGATTTTCTTGCACATTTACTGCTTTGCTAACTTCCTTTAAAACTGGGTATTGCACCCTTAGTTGCAATCTCAAACAGCTCACTCACTATCACTTTGAAGATTCCTTTCATGAGCATCCTTCTATAAAATCAAACTATGCCCTATAGACTGCCTACTTACTACAGGGGACTCATTGTTTCATGGTATTGTAGTTCTTAAGATCCTTCAACCTTATTGACACTACTTCACAGTCCACAAGCTATTATTCACTATTTTCCCATCTTTGATGAGTCTCAAAACACTGCTCAAACATGCAATCCACTACCTCCATTATACATTAATGGCTAAGAAGAAACATTGAACCTATGATTACCACTGTTACTTCATTTGGACAGTCATTCCCTGATTGTATTTTCCTTGTCTAACACTACCAAAAGCATTTGAAAAACCCTTAAGGTTAGCAAGGGGGTAAGGAAACTCACTGTTAAAATCTCCACTTTACTATGCAAGGTTTGAGCTTTATTATCTTGTCATTGCTTAGCCTGTTTTTGACTGTCACATCTCAAGTGACTATCATTCTTCTTACCGTAGATTGCATTTACAAATGTCAATAAGCTACATAGTGTGCTTGTTATTGGCTACAATCTTTAGATTGCAAGATTTTGTTATTACCTACATTGTCTCAATCTTTCTGGTATTGCAACCTCACTAATCCGCTATAGTTATTGTTTATGTTTCTACGGAGGCCTAGGGTTTGTACTCTAATCATGCTCTTACCCATGCTTCTGTTATTTTTTATTAGGGCTCTCTCAATGTTGAGGGCCCTAGGGATAAGCTCATCATAAAAAGTGACACATTTCATCTTTAACTAAAAGGATAAATCCGTATTGACATTAGCAATGATGATTCCGACTCATTTCTCCATAGGAATGGGTCACTTGCTCTACTAGCTCACACTTCCATTGTTGTAGGAATTTTGTGATCGTTCAATATTATGATTTTAGAGCTCCTAACAGCTTGTAAATCAGAGTAAAATTAGAATTTAATAAGTTTTGGAATTAGCATTTTAAAGTGTTTTTTGGGATCATTAACTTCAGACTATCTTCTCTTTTGCAAGGGTGGTTGCATGCCAAATTTTTTTGGTGTAAAATATCGTAATTATTAGATTATGTTACCTATCTATGAATAAAAAATATTGAGTGTGAGTTTGATATTTTTTGAAGATCGTAAATAGTCAAGCTTGGCAAAGAAAAATCATGTCATATACTATTAGTCCGTAACAAAATGAAGAGACACTTGATAGATTGTGGGCTAGATTGAAAAGAAAGGGTGATGGGAATAAGTTATTGGTCCTTGCAATAATTGCAAGGGCTTAAAGACGAGATGACTTTTAATCACAAATACCGAGAAACATTGTAGGCAACATGGTCAATGCTGAAGGGGCATGATTATCGTCCATTGGTAAGTTGTTCATTAGATGTGTTTATATCATTTTAACATTTTATATATATATATAATCACTTGATCATGATCATGGTTTATTTGTGTCTATCATTATTATAAAGGTGGGGCACCCTAGGGCAGATGATATGGATTATCACAACCTGGAGAATGTGGTTTTGCAAGCGGAGGAACATGGAGCTATGAATATCGAAGATGAAGTTAATGATCCTATGGAAGAAGATGATTATGCACTAGAAAACACAGTTGAAGATGATGGCACAAATACATTGATCCATGCCACATTTAGTGGCGAGCTGATCATGATGATCAAGATGACTTTGATGATGTTCATGATTTACCTATACTTGAGAAGGCATACGAGCCCCTTTATGAAGGCTCAAACAACTCTTCTCTCTGTTGTATTGTTGTTGTTGAACTTGAAGGTTACGAATGGTTTATCAAACATAGCAATCTCATGGATGTTAAGGTATGTCATATATGTCATCTTTTTCATCTAATTGTAACTGTTGTTAGTTCATCACTAGTAAATAAAGGATGAAATAGGTACCATTAATATTATTTATATTAACTAATTATTTTTTGTTGTAGATTGATTGGTGAATTTTTGTTACCACCATCAAATATTTTACCTCTCTCATACCGAGATTTATATGCCATTATGAAAGATATTAGAATGGAGTATCAAGCAATAGATGGATGTCCCAATGATCATATTATATATCATAAAAAATAGGAATTTGAAACAGAATGCCCGAAATGTCATATCAGTAGATATCGAACAGATCAACTAACAAAAAAGGTGTCTCTAAGGTTCTTTCAAGAGACTCCCATTATTCCACGATGCAACGACATTATTTAGGTGCAAAGCTTAGCTAATTGATGGATTACCATGCATGGAATAGAAGTGGAGATGACATTCTCTAACGCCAGGTGCATGGTTCATACATTTAGGACATGGGAGAAAATGGCCACACTTTAAAGAAGAACCTCCTAATCTCGCCATTAGGAGCCGACGTGTCAATCCATTTGAACAGATCTATTTACTCTATGTGGCTCGCTTGTTATCAACAATAACATTCCTCCATGGATGTCAATAAAGAAGGAGCACATAATGTTGTCAATGACTGTTCCAGGTATTTGTTTACATCAATTTTCTTTAACGTAGTAGCATCTCATTTGTCTTATTTGTTGCACAATGACTTATATTTTTTCATTCAATAGTCATGTACATTAATTTATATATATTGTAGTAAAATGGTTATAATAATTATGTAATGTTTATGTTCATCCAACTAGGTAAGTACCAAGTTAAAGATATGAATGTATATATCGAGCCTCTTATCGATGAGATACTAAAGTTATGGAATGGCGTCACTATGTATGATCGCCTCCGCATCAATAGGACAAAGATAATTTCAATTCCATGCAATGCTTGTATGGACAATTCATGATGCCCCAGGGCTAACACATTTTTGTCGTATGTTATAACGCTCAACTGCACTTTAACAATATTTAATTTGATGAAGTAGATATCATGAATGTTTTTTAAATAATCTATTCATTATATATAATTATAAAAATTGACATATTTAATCCAATTATATATCTTGCAGGTCTTCAAACAAAGGGAAAATTTGCATGTCCAATTTGTGGTCCAAAGATGAAATCTCGTCATTCAACAAGTTTAGGAAAGCAGGTGTTTGATGAGTATAGGCACTTCCTCCATAGAAATCATAAGTATCTAACTACTGAAAAATATTTTTTCAATGGGAAAGA